>CAJUYH010005980.1:0-21455 GCA_910591685.1 Galerucella tenella
AAGAAAGTTGTAATTTTTTTCAAAAATGCCTATTATTCAATATTTTCAACCCTCGTAACGTTTGTCAGCGAATTTTGAATGTGGAATATCAAAGAATATATTTATATTATTAGGTTTATTTCAGTTCTCTTCCAACCAAATTCTAAGACTATATTTCAACTTCCCCCCGTATATGAGACTGGCCGCGCCATAAGGCGACCACGATAAACGGACAGTTTGGTGCGCTGTTGCCAGTTCAGACGTTTGTCGCAAATATACGTTTGGAGCTAGGAGCTAGCTTCTCACTCGTTGAAAAACTTACTGAAAGAAGACCGGCAAGTTCTCTTGCTGGTTATTTTTATTGAAGTCAAAACTAAATAACTATACTTACTAACTATTGGTCATTTCAAATTTTATGTTAATCAACTCCCTTCCACCTCCAAGGATGACATGATATCTAACTCATATACAAGTGACTTTGATGGAGCTAAAGCACTACTGGAGCTTCAACAACATTTGTTGAATGCGAGGATAAAGGTTTTCAGAATTTTCAGGAATACTTTTCCTTTGCATTTGGTACCAATTGTTGATGATATATTCACAATTATTTGTGGTATTGTTAATTTGCAAATATTTATAAATTAAATAATACACAGAAATTTCATATTTTTATTCTATACAGGAAATGTCAAAAAATTGTTGTTGTTAACCAATAGTTTATATATCCTTAAATATTTCAGAGATAAAAATTAATTTATCAATTAATATATTTATAGTATTCATGGTAAATCATGATGAATAATAAATACAGTTGTTTATAAACAGATATTGAAAATCTGTTCAGCTCGTGCTTACAATAGTTGTGCTTCTCATACAGTCTCCTTACCTATTCCCACCTCCTCTCTAACAAAAAAATCTATTATATATGATAGTAAAAGATTATTTAATCATTTGCCATTAAACATTAGGAAAATAAATAACAAAATGCATTTTAGGAGAGAGGTAAAAAGATTGTTGACATCAAGTGACTACTATAAAGTTTCGGAGTACTATGTCAATTCTTTTGCATAGTGTTATGTTTGCTTAGGATTTAGTAATTTACATATTATATTGTTGTTTTTTGTATCTTGTATAAATATTTTAAATCTTGTTGTTATAGATTTATCTTTAAAATTAATTTGTTGGTCTAATTGTTCTTAGGTTATGATGCTTTAATTATAAGTTGTGAATCTTGAATTAATAAATCTATTTTTGACTTTGATATAATCTTGTAGGCATCATTCAATACCTGTTATTTTATTCTTGTGCCTTCTTTTCCATTCCAATGTTCCTTGCTGGCAGCACATGCTTTCTGAAGTGCCTGCCTTACAGCTGCAAGTAAATGTCTGTATTTCAACCTTGCAATCTGAAATAACTAAAAATATTCCATTGATTTCATGGGTATCACTTTTCACTGCACTAGTTTGCAAACAATAGGATTTGATCATCCATTTTTGCCCACTTTTTCTCTGACTCCACACACAATAACATGGTTCTCTGCCAGAACAGCTTCACCTTTTACAATGCATCTGCTGTTTGGAGAAGCAGATAAATAATCAAAAATTGAGGACAATGACAGAAACATCTCTTCAAAAAAATATCAGAAAAATATATAACAGATTATTCTGTTCGAAAAAATAAAAAAACTTGCTCAACCACAATAAGCTCTTAGGTTATTTACAATGCAATCACACTTGGCGTCAAAACGCATATGTTTTTCGACAGAATGACAGCGGGGGAAAATTAAGGTTAAAATGTCATTGGTGTACTCTGTGGTTATCTTGTCAATTAGTGTCAGTGCTGCCAGATGTAACATAATTATTGAATTGTAACATAATTTTATCCCAAACTAAAGTTGAAATTTCACTTGTACCATAATCGATAATTGTAACATAATTTTACTGAGGCATAAACTAATATTAATTTTTTAAATAAAACGCTAATCTATATTTTTTAAGTGAAATAACATGGGACATAAATAGGTATCATCACAAGGCAATGTCTTCAAATAATATTTATCAAAAAGGCCGATGAAGACGATGTCGAAGTTTGCTTTGAATAGGTTTTTTTTATCTTTATGTTTTTTTGGACTGTGATTTTTTTCGAGATGTTACGTTGGGTTAATGTTTAGAAGAGTAAATGAGTAGAATGTATGTTTTTGTTTCTTTTTTTATATATTTTATCACATAATTTATGTTTTTATATTTTACCAGAAACATTTTATTATTAATAAAATGAATTTTAAAAAATTCGTGCATAATATTTTCTTATTAGGGCCCTTGTTTTAAATTATTCTGTGTGTAACATAATTTTCTGAAAAATCCGATAATTTTGTCAACGCTGCTCGATAATTTCTTACCTCACGTCTGGCAGCACTGATTAGTGTGGTGTCACAGTGTGGTGGTGTTCTTCTTTATGTTGTTTATGTTACCTATGGTGGTGTTCTAGTACTTCTAGTGGCCTAGTGCACAACTTTCTTTTATTAGTTTTATTCCACATTCTTTTTACCTACTTTTTACTCTATGCAGATACTGTTGCTCAGAGATAAGGAAGGTTACTGTTGCTCATGTGAATACCAAGGATATCAATGACACATTAATAGTGTAAATTGTACTTTCATTAAACCATCCGATTACCTATAAACTAAATTTCTCAATTTAGTACCCTACAATGGAGGTAAAACAAGAACCAAGCGAGCTTTTAATTGAAGATTTAAAAGTTGAAAATGAAAATGTCTTTCTTAATGAAACTGCTAAAGAAGTTTGGAATAATGAAATAGACAATATCGGTGTTTTAAAAAATGAAATGATTTCTATAAAACAGGAAAATGAGGTTGATGCCGAAATAAACCATTTTCAGCCAACATGTTCAAACGTTAAAAGTGAAGTTAACCAGATTATTTATGGTACAAATCCCAAATTTATAGAAATAAATGAAATCAAACAATCAAAAATAAGTAAGTAAAAAGGTGTTACTTCCAACAATTGTGTGTCTTAGTACAAGAAGTGGAAACATTGATCAAATGTTATCTGGTCTTGTGGATAGGCTCTAACTCTAACAAGTCTTCTTGTGGTGTGGTCATTGTTCAATAATTCTTCTATCTATCTTATCCAAATGAAGTATAGTATGTTCTTTGTATGATGCCATGGTTTGATACATTTCATCGATATGAAAGGAATCTTCAACTAGTTGAGTGTTTGATTATTTTGTATCCACTATCAATCTCAGCAGCTTAGACTGGAATCTTTGGACCATATTTAGTGACATTGAATACAGATGGATTTGATCATGCATGGTTTTATGTTGCTCAATTTTGTTCTGAATAATTTAAATTTGAATTTCTTAAAATACTGAATACAATTTACACCAGGTTTTCTCTCACTATGCCCATATGATAGTGTTAGTGTTGGGAATGTAAACTGTTCAATGTTGAGCAACATCAACAATTCCAAAATTCTCACCTTAGTTTCCTAAATTGGATTTGCTGGATTGGTAGTTTTTTTTAGGTAGGTAGTCTTACTAGAGATGCTCATTTTATTTCTCATGTTTTATTCCCATTTCTGATCAAGAATTAATTCTTGCTCACACCTTTCAATGAAAAATGACCCTTAACCTACATAAAACCCTAGAAGTTAATAAGTGTTACTTTTTTTAACGAAACTGTTTCTAAATAATTCCACTTTAATGGAAAAATATATGTGAAAATTCTAAATAACTGAAGTTACATTTGCTGTGATGCCAACTCTTGATATTTGATTATCAAATAATTTAGAATGTTCACATAATATATTTTTTCATTAAAGTGGAATTACTTGGAAACAGTTTTGTTTTATCGTTTAAAAAAGTAATACGAGTAGATTCCACAAAATAAGGGTCCACGCAGTAAATTGAATTAATGTCGTAATCACCACATTTTAGAGAGTGCTCTATTTATACAGTGGGGCCCAATTAAGATAAAGACACTCCCATATTTTCCCTCTTTGAAGAATTACAGATTCGGATTTTTGTAGTCAGTTTTAATTTTCTCATTTATGCTCGATTTGCTGCCAATATATTGTTATCCTCAAGATGCGGGTGTATTCGACGAGGATGATCATTCCGATAAACTTTAATAACATTGCCAGCTTCGTTGAAAAGAGCATTAACAGCAGCAGCTTTTCCATGAGTAATGGGCGATCGTTGGAGATGTCTCAATTTAAACTCTGTAAAGTCAAGCGCATTTTATTTCTTTGATCACTGACTAGAGCTTGGATGACATTTAAAAACACTTTCAAAATATTATTTTCCATGGTACGCTATTGATCAAATTAAACAATTATCTTGTAATAATAAAGGTGTGTGGGACAAAAAAATTAAAAATGCGACTTTTGTGATGATTTTCGGTATATATGGGGTTGAAATAATATTCTGAACAACTTTTTAAGTGAACCCGTTTGTGAAATCGTAGTAGGCTGAGATTACAGTTCAGATTTCAGTTGATTAACTTGAAAGATGTAGCCCATCAACATGTAGGTATGACTCTGCAAAAATTCAAATCTGTAATCTTTCAAACAACTAAAATATATGGGGGTGTCTTCATTTTAAATGCGACACATTGTATATAGTTGATGAATTAAATAGAATGTAAGTGTTGTATACCTAATTGAAAATATATTGAGGTGGAGAATTTGGAAGAAAATTTAATATTTATTTCCAACAGCATGTGTGTATGTATTCCCATATTATGTGATGTACCGGGTGGCCAACTAAGAACGGCCGTTGGCCATAGCACAGGTTCGAGAAAAAAAATTTATAACGAGAAACGCCTGGAAATTATTTTCAGCATTGTAGGTCTTCAAAATTTACTCATTTAAGGAGCATATTGAATGTTATAATCAGATTCCTCGACAAATTCTGCATATTTTCAATAGGACAAGTTTGAGTCTATCTCTTCAAATAAGGGGTGGGGGAAAATGGGAACCTTGTTACAAAAAAACGCCTGTAATTCGGGTTCTGCTTGACCGATTTTAATGAACTTGATGTTGTTTGAAAGAGCTTTTGTTGAACAATCGAAAATTTGTAAATATGAAGCAATCTGAATAATAACATAAATGCTAGATGGCGCTGTTTTTTTTAAATATTGTGTTTTCTCGTAACAATTTTGAATGGAAGCATACAAATTGAAATAGATTTTTAAAATTTAGACTGAATTGGTAATAAAACACTGCAAACAGCAAGGCGATATCTCTTTTCTTATTCTTACTCCAACGTCTAGAAGGCTAGTTCGCGTCAACAGAAATTATTAAATTTAGCCTGAATGGAAAGATCTTACATTGGTCTGCAGTAATTCATACTAATGTTATGGTTGCCACTAGATTACCTAAATGTAATGCTGTCGCTACTAACAATGAGAAGGAATTTCAAAATAATGTGATAAATCGAACAATTGAAACCTTTAATAAATAACTAGGACGTAATTAGTGCCGCCCTAGATGTTCGGAATGTCGTCCATCATTTCCAATCCATGAAATCAATCGCTGACGGTTAGAGAAAACAGCAGCTTCAATTTCTACCCTTGAAATACTTCGTATTGTTTGTCGTATCCCTTCAACCTTGTCAGCTCTTGTTGCGGGTCTATCGGCATAAACGAGAACTTTTACTCGCCCCCACAAATAAAAATCTATTCAACTTAGGTCTGGAGACTTCGGTGGACAATTAAATGAACTTTCAAATATCGGTTTTCATTGATATTTTATGCTTTTGGTTTACTAACACATCGCTTGAAAACAAATATAACGTTCTCATATAATTGAAAAATGTAGCACAACTTACTTCACCAACCTTCTAGACGTTGGAAGATCAATTCCCGCCATTTGCCTGTATCTTACGATATCTCAGGGATTGGAAAGAGATATCGCCTTGCGGTTTGCAGTGTTTTATTACTAATTTAGTCTACTTTTCAAAGATTTACTTCAATTTGTATTCTTCCATTTAAAATTGTTACGAGAAAACACAATATTTAAAAAAAATAAAACAGCGCCTTCCAGCATATATGTTATTAATCAGGTTGCTTCATATTTACAAATTTTCGATTGTTCCACAAAAGCTCTTTCAAACAACATCAATTTCATTAAAATCGGTCAAGCAGAACCCGAATTGATGGTTTCAGCTGACGCCATACTGTGGTGGATCGTGTGGATCGTATTGTAGTGCCATCTAGCGGCTCTTATCTAAAGTAGGCTCCGGAGGTAGAAAAATAGGTAACTACTAAGGGTAATTAATGTGGCACCATCTACATTTTAATCACTTAAAAATGTCAATGTTGCCATGTTTCAATTATAAACAAACTAGTTATTTCTGTGTTCCTGTAGAAACCCGAGACACACCTTAAATATATTTGTGATATTAATAAAAGTGGAAAAGTTGTGTATTTGGTTTGTTTTAAGTTGAGAACATTATCTATTTATTGTTCGCCAATCGCCACACTTCTATTATGGAGAAAGATAAGTGAGTATCACAATACCAGCAATACCATGGTTTCAGTTTTCCAAAAGGGCCACGCGCTGGTAACATTGTGACACTTACTTATCTTTGTCCATAATAGAAGTGTGGCAAATAATAAATATTTATGTTTTTAACTTAAAACAAATAAAGTAGACAATTGTAAGAAACCTTTTTTTCTAGTATATATTATGTATAAATTTAATAATTTTAAAATGTACACGAAAACATAATATTCATAATACCACAAACATATTTAAGGTGTGCGTCTTGGTTTTTTACAGGAACTCTGAAATATCTAGTTAGTTTATAACTGAAACATAGCAACATTGACATTACTAAGTGAGTTAAAAGTAGTTAGCTGTACATTAATTACAGTTTCTGATTTCCCAGTTTTCTACCTTGTAACTACTTTCAATACGTGCCGCTAGATAGCACTACAATCGATCCACCGCAATATGGCGTCAAATAAAACCATCAATTACAGGCGTTTTTTCGTAATAAGGCTCCCACTCTCCCCCACCCTTATTTTAGACAATCGATAATACACTCACGGACAAAATTATTGCATATTTTATTTTAGGTCTTTACTCCTTTCCCCTTTATCACTTTTGTGCTTTCGGTTGATAAATCTGTTACATTAGAGTCTTTTACGTTATTATTTATCAAATTAATTACATATTTAATCTTTACAACAGATTCGAGAAGAAATTAGTGAAGTGGCCTGTTTTTGATAATAACGTTTAATTAGGAAAGAACAACAACATGGACACGATACATTAGTTTAAGACAAAATTATAACAATTTAGTACTTAGTATTTCCTCCTCTAGCTCTAACGATAGCCTGCATCCTCCTAGGCATGCTGCGCAAAAGATCTTTGATGGTTCCTTGTGGTATTCGATTCCATTCTTCCTGTGCAGCAATCCTCAATTCTGCAATTGAGTTAGGAGCTGGATTTCGTGCTCAAATATTTCTTTTTAGGATGTCCCATACATGTTCTATGGGATTTGCGTCAGGACTGTATGGTGGCCACTCTAGCTTCGCAATCCCGACATCCTCAATGTACTGGTTTACTGTTCTTGCGGCATGGGCACGGGCATTATCGTGCATTAGCACAAAGTTACCATATCCAATAAAGCCGACATATGGTATAACATGTTCTGCCAGGATGTTGCGTATGTACCAGTCAGCATTCATCCTCAAATTCACTTCAATGAGCTCCGTGCGACTCCAAAGAAATGCCAGCCCATAGCATAATGGAACCACCACCAAAGCTAAGATTATGTGCAAGATTACATTCTGCGAAACGTTCTCCTGGGCTTCTGTACACTCGACTACGTCCATCAGGCTTCCATAATTGTATTCTTGTTTCGTCTGTAAAAAGAACTTTTTTCCATGGATGTTCATTCCAGTAAGCATGTGCTCTTGCAAATTGTAACCGTCCGATTTTATTGCGTGGAAGAAGCCGAGGAACTCTAGCAGGACGTCTTGGCTTTAAATCGACCTCCTTAAGTCTCCTTATTATTGTTTTGGTAGAAACATTGACTTGCCTTGCATTTAGTAATTGATTTTTTAGATGCGGAGCAGTAAGTGTACGATTTCGCAAAGATTGAATTCTTAAATATTGCTCATCCCTTGGCGTTGTACATCTCTTACGTCCTTGACCAGGCCGCCTTTTGTATCCTCCAGTCTCATTGTAACGTTTTAGTACGCGAGAAACAGTCGATTGATGGACATTCAATCTCTGTGCAATGTCTTCTTGTCTGTACCCCTCATTGATTAAACAAACAATTTTAACCGAGACTAACTCATTTAAACGAGGCATTTTACTAACTGAAACTACAGATTGAAGAAATAATGCACTGAAAATGTCATTCTGACAACGCTAAATAAAGGGAAACCACTGTTTTAGTCGTCCAGGCACACTATGCGACATTTATAGTTTTCCGCTAATTTAACGTTATCGCTTATTCAGTTATAATATAAAAGCTATGTCTATACATTACTCTATCTGTAATAAATTGCAAAATACGTAGAACACTCCAATGTAACAGACTTAGCAACCGAAATCACAAAAGTGCTTAAGGGAAAAGAAATAAAGACCTAAAATAAAATATGCAATAATTTTGTCCGTGAGTGTATTTTGATGTTTAAGACTGTAAAATTTTTTTTTCTCCTCTAAAGTCTTTTTGTTCGCCAAAATGTATTTAGTCAAGATAAAATAAACAAATATCTTATTATTCTTCTTCTATAAATTTGACTTGACATTTGAATATAACAGATTAGTTTTTCCCACATTTATTTTAATATCAATTTTATTCCTCTTTTTTTGTGTTTTGGAGCACTGTAGCCTATTGGCTTATTGTACTCTACTCCCACATTTCGTCCACCCATCTAGTTATCCCCCTACCTACGAGTAGACGATATAGGTCCATTGGATGTGTGCCATATACTTCAGGTGGCACATTGACTTCTCCGAAGATTGTTTGTCTCCTCCAGTCCAGTGCCTCACAGTCAGATAAGATATGGGTTACGGTCTAGGTCTCCATGCCACAAAGACTGCAGGTGAGGTCCCCGTTATATAACCCTATTTTTATGCAGGTGATCCTTTACCGGGGTATGACCCGTTAGATAATCTGTAATAATTCTTAGCTTATTCCTAGTGATATTCAGTAGTTCTTCGGCCCACATGTGTGATGGTTTTACTGTGTACCTGCTTTGGAGTGCTCCTCCACTGAAGTCTATGTTGGCTTTGTACCCATTTTTGTATTTGCCCTCGAACTACCTTATTTGTGGTCCCAAGAGCTGGATCTGGTCCAACATATGCTTTTGCTGAACCTCTTCTCGCGAGTTCATCAGCTTGTTCATTTCAAGAAATACCGTTATATCCCGGCACCCACACTAATCTTACTTTAATGTGGTCTGCTAGTTCATTTATTTCTTTCTGGCATTCTTCTACCAGTCTGGATGTTACCTTGCGGCTGTTTAAAGCTGCAAAGGCTGCTTGGCTGTCAGTTTATTCCCCTTCTTTTACTATCCTTTCTAGCATTTCTTCTAAATAATTTTTCCATTTTTGCTACTATTAGAACAATGTATTCTATTAATTGACCTCCATTTGCTTTTAAATTTCCTTATGTTTTCTTTAGCCCTGTATAATAATAAATATTATTATTATTTACAGAAGTCTCCTCACAACGGAATCACTTGAAGCACTCCGTTCTACCTGGAGGTATTTTGATTTGTGAGGTCTGTGGAAATTTGTATGCTAGGAAATTTGAATTTATTCTTCATATTGCACGACATCTGGTAAATAAATCACGTTTTCCTGCACGCCAGTCGAGTGACTTTAATATGAAACGAAGTATTAAAAATGAATTGGAATACCAACCTAAGAAGACAAGAAATATATTCCTTACAAAGGCTCAAATTCAACGAAAATTTTCTAACAGTAAACTATTTAGTGCGAATTACGTTTCTGCTGACAGTGAGCGTTTAAAATGTGAATTTAGTGCGGGTCGCGTATCTGAAAGTAGGCAATTAAAATGTACATTTTGTGTAAAATCATTTAAATATCGCAAGAATTTAAGCAATCATATTATTTGTCATACCGGCGAAAAGTCATTCAAGTGTGAAGTTTGTACGAAATTGTTTACAGATGAAAGAAGCTTGGGTAATCACATGCGTACACACTCGGTTAAAAAATCATTCGAATGTGAAATCTGTTTGAAATCATTTAACAAGCGAGGTATTCTAAGTACCCACATGCGTATTCACACTGGCGAAAAACCATTCAAATGTGACATTTGTTCAAATTCTTTCAGCCAATGGAGTTCGTTAAATAAACATAAGCGAGGCCACACAGGAGAAAAACCATTCGAATGTACATTTTGTTTTAAATCGTTTTCAGTTAAAAGTTACTTGGTTCAACATATCCGTTGTCACACCGGTGAAAAGCCGTTTAAATGTGATATTTGCTTGCAACAGTTTAGTGAGCGTGCAAATTTAAAAAGACACACTTTATGTCACACAGGTGAAAAACCGTTCGGATGTGACATATGTTCGAAATTGTTTATGTCGAAGACTTATTTATCGGACCACATGCGTAGTCACACTGGTGAAAAGCCCTTTAAATGTGAAATTTGTTCGAAATTTTTTTCGCGTTCGAGTAATTTATTTAAGCATCGGCGTATCCATACTGGCGAAAAACCATTCTCGTGTGAAATTTGTTTGAAATTATTCACAGAAAAAAGTCATTTGGTTAAACATATTCGCATTCACACAGGCGAAAAACCATTCAAATGTAATCTTTGCTTGAAAACGTATAGCCAAAAAGGCACTTTGAATATACATATGCGTTCCCACACAGGTGAAAAACCGTTCAAATGCGACATTTGTACAAAAGAATTCACAGACAAAAGTCATTTAGTTAAGCATAATATGCGTATTCACAGAGGCGAAAAACAAAATTCGAATAATGCAGTATTTGTTTGAAATCTTTTAGTGATCGAGGCACTTTGAACAGACATACAGTGTGTCGCATTTAAGATGAAGCTACTCCTATATTTTCGGTGTTTGAAGAATTACAGATTAGGATTTTTGTAGAGTCATACAGGTTGATGGGTCACATTTCTTGAAATAGTCAACTGAAATCTGAACTTTAAACTCAACCTACTACGATTTCACAAACAGGACCGCTTCTCGATATTTTGCTTCGCGTTAGAGATATCGAAAAATATTATTAAAAAAAAGTTGTTCAGAATATTATGTTCACCCCACATGCCAAATTTTATCACAAAATTCGTATTTTTAATTTTTTCATTTTTTGATCTAAGTATACAAAATTATTACTTATTTTGATAATTATTGTGCCATGGAAATTAAAATCTTGACACGGTGTCATGTATTCAAATATTTTAGGAAAGTAAACAACATTTTCAAAGGAATATTGATCAAATTAAACAATATCTTGTAATAATAAATGTGGGTGGGCAAAAAAAAATTAAAAATGCGAATTTTGTGATGAATTTCAGTATGTGGGGTTGAAATAATATTCTGAACAACTTTTTCGAATTTTTTTTTTTTCGATATTTTTTACGCGAAGCAAAATATCGAAAAGTGTCCCCGTGGGTGAAATCGTATAGTAGGCTGAGAATAAAGTTCAGATTTCAGTTGATTAACTTAAAAGATGTGGCCCATCAACATGTATGACTCTGCAAAAATTCAAATCCGTAATGTTTCAAACAGCGAAAATATGGGGGTGTCTTCATCTTAAATGCGACACACTGTATATATGCGTTGTGACATACGCGAAAAAACATTAAATTGTAATACAGATTGCCTCCATTCATTCACAATTATTCAATCCGTTCAAAATGTAAAATTTCTTTTGAAATGTTTAGGTTTTAAAACTGTTTAACCCACACATGCGAATAACAATTTGTGAAATTTGTTAAACATTTTTCTTCAAATGATATATGTACACTTATTTATTTATTCGTAATGCTAATGATAATAAAAAGCATAAGTAGCCTAATTATTTTTTAATAATAATTATTTTTATAAGACTAATTCATAGAACCAATGGCGGCTCAGCCTCCTCTAGGGCTGGGGTTCTCAAACAGTGGGTCGCGACCCCCAGGGGGGTCGCGTGATGTGTCCAGGGGGGTCGCGGGATAAGGAGGAAAAAACAAATCAGTCATAGCTGTAGTTTTCATTAATAACAAAATTTATAGGCTACACAAATTTGTAATACACATACAAGTTGAAAAAGGCCTAATACTATTTAATGGGAAACATGAGCTTGTTTGGAATTAAACAATTTTTTTATGTCTGGATTAAGTTTTGTTATACACAAAAGAATGTCATTTTCCAGGGTCAAACGATTTCTTGATTTTGTTTTGATATTCACCTTGCTCACAGTTATAACACGTAGAAAATGGCATCAAAGTCTGTAATGCTTTTGTGGACAGTTCTGGGTATTCATTTTTAATACCTATCCAAAAATTGTCGATACAAGCACTGTTAAAAGTGAGTTTTGCTGACTGATCACTTGAAATTTCGATCAGTTGATCATGTTGACGAGCAGTTAGCTCAGCAGTTTCCTCGGTAAACAATTGCAGAAAACCACTGCTCATTAATTTTACCTTAAACTGCTCGACAGAGGGTTGCAGTAATTTTCTGCACATTAATTTTCAAGTCATTTTAAAACTTATGCCACCTACGCCTATGGTGAAATGAATCGTAAAGCGATCCGTTCAAGGTCATCAAAAGCTCCGGCAATTTATGAATGAAATTTATAAGAGTTATACTACTGGTTCGTTCTTATACTGTGGTATTTACACTTACACTTGGAGGTATTAACTGACATCCTATCTTTAATAATAGCTGGTCGACGTACTTGAATCCTCTAGATGCTAATAAACAAGTGCCAGTTTTCTACTAAACAAACATCGCTTATTCTCCCACCATATCATGGCGAAATATAATTGACTAATCCATCTGGTGTACTTGATATGAGATACTTTAAAGTATTAGCCTTCTTATAATATGACCATGTCAATGCTTGGTTTACAGCTTTGGAAGGCTTTTGTATTTCTATTTCAAGGAAATCGATGATGCAACCAACATTATGAAATTTGTGTCCAATAGCGATGGGTAAATTTATTTTTGTTAATTTTTTATATGAAGGGACGTGAAACATTAGCAATAATAGAAACATTTTACTTGCATATGATAAAGATAATCCAAACTCATCAGCAAGCTCAGAAAATTTTGTATCCAGCCTAATTTTTTTTAAACATATATATGCTTTTCAGGAATATTGGTATGTTCTTTTATAATATTGATTAAGAAATAACAATTTTTTGGAACACCAATATAGAATCGTGGTTTCTTTGATATTTTGCTTATTGTACTTTGAAGAAGCAGTTCAGATTCTCTGTCATTTTTTTATTTTTAATTCTTGCTGAGTTACACTATTACTGTCAGAAGAAATTTTGTCTTGAAGACGATGTAAAGATGATGACGAGTCTGTTATCAACACAGAATTCACAGATGAAGTGTAAGAATTTGATGAAATTTCACTATCAGATTTTTCTTCAGCAAAGATTATTTTTCTAACTTCTTTATTTCTAACATTGGACCTTGATGGTTTTGCTATGCAAACTGAACTTTTGAATAATGGAGATGTAGATGATGACATAGTTGATATTCTCAGGGGTGGTACAGACTTATTCTGTGTTAGAATTTTGGTTTGGGTTTTATTTTTTTTTTTTTTTTTTTTCGGGCCGTGATGGGAAACTCATGTTCGACTGGGTCCTCAATCAGTATCCAGACAGTGTTAGTGTTGGACTCATCCCCAACGGAAATGCCTACCAACCAAACCCACCTCAAACTAGCCTCAGAAGTATACCTCTCTGCACCCGCAGGAGTGGTCTAACCCTCGCATTCACCCTGCTTTCTCACCCCACACTTCCGCGCCATACAGCATACTCTGCTCTACCGTCCTGCCAATTATCCTCCTCTTCCATTCTCCCGGTCCTTTCACATTTCCCATCAATCTGGGTTTTGAAGGAAAATTGGCTATCCAACCACACCCCCAGATACTTCACCGCTTCCTCCATCCGAATTTTCTTTCCCTTCACCATCACCCCCACCTTCCTTGCCTTGCTCCGCCCCTTCAACAGTAGCCCCACCGTCTTATCCTCAGCCACTTCCAGTCCACACCGCTCTATCTTCTCCACAATCTTCCTACACATCCTCTCCGCCTTTCTTTCTATCTCCACCTCTCCCTTTGCTGTACATACCAGACATACATCGTCCGCATACAC
The DNA here is from genome assembly GCA_910591685.1 of Galerucella tenella. Classification (NCBI taxonomy): domain Eukaryota; kingdom Metazoa; phylum Arthropoda; class Insecta; order Coleoptera; family Chrysomelidae; genus Galerucella; species Galerucella tenella. The sequence goes on from CAJUYH010005980.1 coordinate 14,329, forward strand.
CGTAATCTCACATCCCTCTTCACATACTATCCCACAAACTTCATCAAACACACACTTCCAAAGCGTCGGTCCCAGAACCGAGCCCTGGGGCACTCCAATCTCCGTCCCATACCTTCTCCCCCTAGTGTCCACTATCACACGCCCCGTCAGGTAGTCCTCTACTAGACTAACTAGCCCCTCCCCTACTCCGAGCTTTGTCAACGCGCTCAACACCGCCCGTTTACTGACACTGTTGAACGCGTTCCCCACGTCGAAGAACACAAGCGGGGCCAATTTCTTCTTCCTACCGTTACCCTGCCTAGCCCTTTGCACCAAGTCCACCACCTTGCCCAGCGCTGATACAGACTTATTCTGTGTTATAATTTTGGTTTGGGTTGCTTTGCTTCTATATATGTTTCTTATTTCTAACCTGCACTGATTTATCAGATGTAATAGACTTACTTTCAACTTTTTCAACTTGAGGTAAGCCTAAAAATGATATTTAGTATTAATTTTCTTGTTTAAAGTTTAATGACCACTATTATATGTTTTTTAAAAATGAATAGGTTTCTTGGTCATAGGAATGATAGAAAACCAATTCTCCATCTAACCAACATTTTGATTTAATTCAAATCTTCACCAGGGCAACTAGTATAGAGGTTTCCCATGTCCATATATTATAGCACATGGAGACATAATGGTAAGGTAGAATTATATAAAATTATGATTGAAAGTCAACTTATTCTGGACGATACTACATTAAAATATATGAATACAACTGTTTTATTTATAACCGTAAAAACTTTCATTAGGTACTGTAGTATATTGTTTATACACACTTACTTGTTCTTGGATAATCAGTCACAGACGCAATTATTGGTTCTTGCTGCATAGCAACAGCTTCTGCTTGCAGCTCTCTTTCACTACCTTCAATAAGTTCCATTTTTAGTCTTTTGATAGCAAGAGGTCTAGTTATTGTACTGGTAGCTGTTCGCTTTTTTCTGTCTGGTTGTTGCCGCCTTGACTATTTCGACAAACAAACCATAAATTTTATGATCTATGGTACTTGGAACTAGACCCACCCCGGAATTAGATAGAAACCAGCTGTAAAAACCGGCGTGGCTCGGGGGTGAGAGTTTTAGTTACAAGTGCCCGCATATGTTTCAGTTTAGATATCAATAGTTGTAGCAGACAGACGTGTAAATATAGTGAGAAATTAATACAGTTTTTCAATAAACACCTACAACCTAACTCTGGTCCTTCGTGCTAAAAAGGGTATCAAAATTCAATTAAAACAAAATAATTACTTGATCACCTTTAAACCAACACAAAACAAAAAACACTGGTTGACATTCATATTTTGTTGGTAAAACGTGCCTGGTTTCATTCTTATCCTGGATACTGAACCCATTAATAAATGGTACTCCACATAGTTTTCCATGTCATTGGGCAACTAAAACATAATAACTCAAGTTATTAAATTGATTCATATAAAACAAATACAGAAATTACATATTTTTTAAACACAACCTTAAAATGTCACCTGTCACCTTTTTATAGAAATTTTGGGCACAAAATATTTATTATAATTTTGAGAACATTAATATAATCAATTTGCCTTGATTACATACAAGGCAAAAATAGCTATAATGGTGTGCAGAAATCTGGCAGGAGCAAACTGGGGCTCTAACCCAAAAATCCTAAGCTGGATGTACACTGCCATAGTGAGACCAATCATCACTTATGGAGCCATTGCCTGGTGTAGTAGAACTAGCCTATTGACGACGAGAGAAAACCTCTCCAAAATTCAAAGACTAGCCTGTATATGCATTACAGGAGCAATGAGAACATGCCCAACGGCAGCCATGGAAGTGATTCTCAACCTCACCCCTTTACATATGGTGGTGGAAAGTGTTGCAGAAAGAACAAGATACAGACTAAGTAGAGAGGGAATCATTAAAAAAAGGTAGAACGTGTCGCGGGAAGCAATGTAACATAACGCAGCGTAACGTAACGCGTAACGGTCAGATCTTTTGCGTCGCGACCCCTGGTCGCTCAAACATAACCTGGCGTAAAGAACTAAAGTTCCAAAAAAAACACCTCCTCACTTCTTAGAAATCAGACAACCTGGGACATGCCACAAGACGGTATGATGAAAAAATATAACTTTTCAAAGAAATTCGTTACGGAAATGAGCAACAAGAAGGAATGGGATCCAAATACCATTACCAGACTTGGAAAGAATGCCATTCAATGGTACACAGACGGCTCAAAAGCAATAGAAGGAACTGGGATAGGAGTGTTCGGGCCAGGAACCAAACACTCTGAAAGCTTGGGAAAAACCCCAAGTATCTTTCAAGCGGAAATCCACGCCATAAGAAAGTGCGCCCAGTTCAATATTGATAAAGGATACAGAAGACAAAGGATTATCATAATGTCGGATAGTCAAACAGCCATTGAGGCACTGAGCTCTTGTGTAATCAGTTCCAAAATGGTGTGGGAATGCCTAGACAAACTAAATGAACTAGGCGAGAACAACATAGTCACCTTACTATGGATTCCAGGACACACTGGAATAGAAGGAAATGAAATAGCAGATGAACTAGCAAAGAGGGGGACTGAAACACCTTTCTGGGGTCCCGAACCCTTTTGCGGAATCAGCTCCAATGTAATATTGGAAGAAATAAGTAAAGCCGAGAAAAAGAGAAGATCTGACCATTGGAAAGATCTAGTAGGGCTTATACAATCAAAGACTCTTCTGGGTGACTACAACCTGCTGAGACCAAAATAATGCATAAGTCAAAGTAAAACTGCGCTAAGAGTTTTGACAGGGATCCTAACGGGACATTGTCGCCTGAATGGGCACCTGAAAAAGCTCAAAATAGTGGAGGAAGAAGAATGCAGATTTTGTGGATTAAAAGAAGAAACCTCCATCCACATACTTTCCAACTGCACAGCACTCCAGAATCCTAGAGCACAGCACCTGGGAGATTACTGGATAGAAGAGGAACATTTGCCTAAGTTGAAGCCTGCAGACATCCTAAAATTCCTCCGGGAAATAGGACTAAAGGAACTACTAGTTTCTGGGACTCTCCTCAGAAACTGAGTAGAAGTAAGGGGGCACAATAGACCTTTTAGGTCTCAGTGAATGTCACCCCAAAAATCACACATACATACATACATACAATCAATTTGTACTCACATCAAAGTGATCTTCACAAATGTAAATTGAAGTTGTAGTCGATAAGGTCCCTGGATCTCTTCTAGCAAGTTGCAACCACTTTTTTCGTTCCTTTATTGCTTTAGGCACGTGAATAAATAGTTTTTCAGGTGTTTTTATGGAAGTATTAGCTGATGCACTATACACCACTTATAGGTTTTAAAAGACATTTTATAACACAAAAATAAAATAAACACTAAGTAATCCCGTTGACAGTTTACAAGCTTACTATTCACTGACGTCACTGCAGCGCCATATTGGTAATTAGTACAGGGAATGAAGCATTTCACCTGGCAATTTTTTCGTCCAGCATGGATTGACTTGAAATTTTAACAAAAGGTAGGTGATAGCCCAAGGATCAAAATCTATATCGAGCCGAAGGGCGCTAAAGACTTGGGGGGTGGTTGCCACCCCATCTCGGGGGTGAAAATTTTTCATCACATCTTAACCACAGGAATCGATTGAAAAATAAATTCTAAGCAAAAATGTTTTAATATTCTCTAAGTTATTCGCGATTGAAAGTAACGCTTTTTAGAGGATAAAATCGACGTTTTTGATATGTTTTTCGCGGATAACTCGAAAATTATGCATTTTATCAAAAAAACTGTAAAGAGCAAAATTGCAGCTTTTAAAAAAACAAGCAAAACCCTTTATTATAATTTTTCTAAAACCAATAGGAACCGAGATATGGTCCATCAATGATTAGCTTTTTTTCCCAAATGCAAAATGTGATAGATTCAAAGTCAAATACCGGAAAAATGATGCATTTTTCGTAGAAAACTCATAGAATCTTTTTCAAAGAGCATAATTAGACCTTGCTTAAAAAAAAAGGTAAAACGTGTCGCGGGACACACGGTAGGAACTTTAGTTCCTTTTAAGCAAAAGTTACGTAATACATCTGACGTTATAGATAAACAATTTGCATATTCTTTGGTGGTTGAGTAGTAAGCACACCAGATTCTCACGCGGTAGACCCGGGTTCGATTCCCCGCGAGGAATTTTTTTTATTGTTAATTTTATTCTTAAATAATCATTCTGCTTGATATTAATAACGACAACAGGTAGACCTTTGAAATATTTAGCAGAATATTCATTATTATAGATAATGGTACGGTACCCTCCATAAGGGAGTCCGACTGGCAACATCTACTCATAACAGCATCGTATATATAAAAAAGGTAACTGTAGCATTATACAAATTGGACATTCGTTTACCACAAAATTAGTGGAAACATAAAATTGAATTGTTAAATTTTTAATTTGAAGTTATATTATATAAGTTATATGCCCTTTTACATTTAAAAACAACCTGCCAAATGACAAATCAATTTATCCATCCATTTTAAAGTTATCGAATTAAAACATTCAAGCTTTCAAAATTTCAACACCCTGTATTTCGAAAAGTAAATGTGCTAGACCCCTTAAACGCGCAAAACAAATTATGGAAATAATAGTAAAAATTTATCCGAACAAATTCAAGTAGATCACTAGCACTGCGAATACCAGCTTTGCATAGAATTTCAATATAGCATCGGTGGTTCAGTGGTTAGAATGCTTGCTTTGCACGCGGGCGGCCCGGGTTCGAATCCGGGTAAGAGCATATTTATTATTATGAATCGCTGCTTCGTAAACGAGAGAGAGAGACTAAGGAGGCACATGCACGCAAAAACAAAGGAACGAAGAAATGTAACATAACGTGGCATAAAGAACTAAAGTTCCAAAAACTTGAGAGGTGTCAAGGGACACCCGGATGGAACGAAGTTCCTTTGGATTAATTAGTGAAGGAATTGTAATCAAATTTTATTTTTTTTAAGTTATAATAATATATTTTTATTTATTATTAACAAATATAATGAAACTTGATCAGTAGGCTCAATTTTCGTAATAATTGTCTTGTGGTAACTGAAGTAGGAAACATATGTTTGGGATTCTATTTTATTTAAATGTCTTGAAAAAACTGCATCAATGGTAGTATTATATTTTGTTGTTGATTCTGCTGGATTATTGTTAATTCTTAAATCAAATTCTTCCTCTAGAAACTGTAGCAATGGTTTTGATTTTTCATTACTGAAGTTGATGTTAAAATCAGTTAAAATCACCGGCTAAAATGAGTGGAACTTTATCTAAATTTTTGTTGTATATGCTAAGCGTTCGAGATACATCTTTAGAATACTCTAGCAGTGCTCGATGAATGAACTCCTGAGTATCTATTAATTTGTTATTTGGTGAGACATATATGACTGCCATGATTAAGATAACACCGTTTTCCATTACACACTCTGCTGCACATCATAAATCTGCAACACTTGTACGTCTTACGTGCAAGTCCTGAATATTGTTCATTATGACCGACATATTTGGTGTTACAAGATTGGTCGTATCATTTATGTTGTGATATATCGCAACTCCACCTGAACGAACAAAATCACGTTTAAAGTGGGTTATACAATTAAAATTCGGTATATCACATTCTTCTCGATTGTCCAACCATGTCTCTGATAATAATAACAAAATGTTCGTTTTTTCTGTAACAGAGTATATTAAATCAACTGAATGTTTACGAAGGCTTTGGACGTTGAACGTACACAATGAATTGCCTTTATCTCTTGTAATGAAATCAATGACAGATTTTGCCTTCGTTTCAAGCTTATTTAATGACAATCTCTGAAACTCTTGTACTAGAAATATTGTTGATGAAGCTTGTACTCGATTATGATGAAATCGAAATTTAGTTTCATCATCATCAAATGTAACGATAAATAAACCTTCGATGCTTGTTACACGAGAGAGAGCAACATAAACAAGTTGTTGTGGATGTATTTTGTCATACTCGTAAACAATTTGATCAAATATTCCACCTTGTGACTTATGAATAGTCATAGCACAAGCAGAAATTATGGGAAAGTGTTTACGTTTTAACAGTAACTGCTTTATTCCTTGTCATGGTTATGTTGGATGTTCGCCATTCAATAGGTACAGCAGCATTATTAACTTTGCTTTGGACAGCTAGTAAAGCAGCTTTTTTTCTTGCTTTTTGTCCAACCTTTGCTGATCCACAGAATTCGAGCCAAACTCGGCAAACTACGTTGTCCTCATTGAAGTCTAGGTGAATTAATTTACCAACGGCACCATTAACTAATCCATCACTTACATCAATACTTGTTGTGATAAGATAATACTTTCCTTTTACAAAAGTGATTTGGTAAGGTGATCCCCCAGTATCGATGACAGATTTTTTGTGTAGTTGTAATCTAAAAGAAGCTTCTTGTTATTGATTTTTAGTTCCAGTTATTATATCCTTTGCTATTGAGATGACCTTATCTGGAGCTTCTTGCAAAATTGAATTGTTGTAACTGTCTACAGCGACATTAGTATGTAACGGGTTAATTTCTTTATTAATATAATCAACAAATTACAATAATTAATAACATCTATAAAAAACTAAAAGAATATGAAAACTATTACAAAGAATTATAAGCAATTATATCAAACGTAGATTCACGTAGCCGTGGCGCTTGGTCCAAATCGGCTGCAGTGACTTTGCTTGCCTCTCTACCCTGCCGTCGTCTGAAGGTATAGGATCTAGTCAGATCTCTGTCGGTGTAGCACTCGCGTCCTTATTGCGCGCCATCTATGCGCGGGGCTATGAGATGTCCTCCGTGTAATGATGGTTGCAAACTAGACTGGGGTACATTGCGTCGCATATATATATGACCGCTACACCATGAGGACTTAATTGTCGAGTTTCTTCTTTTTTGAAAAATCTTGATTCGATAATTTCTAATAGAGGAGTTCACTCTAAGATCAGTGTGGCCAACAAAAAGTGGTTTTTCTGACAAGAATGACAGTTAATGTCTACCCCTTAAAACATAGGATTTTTGCATGTTTTTCATCATTGCGAACATCTATATTGCTTTATTAAAATAAT
>CAJUYH010005981.1:0-21453 GCA_910591685.1 Galerucella tenella
AAAAAAAAAAAAGAAATATTTTATTAATAATATATTTTGGAAATGTAAATTATATTAATAAATGGAGAAATAAAGGTATATAATTCCAGTAATAAAATAATCAAATATACACATATCTTTATTTTAAAATCCGAAACAGTATTTTAGTTTCACTTAATATTAAACACTTATCTACGTCAATACAAAAGAAATAAACATTTTTTTTCTTCAAATTATAATTAATGGTAAAATTTGAACAATTTTGAAGTGACTCCAGGCGTGCCTCTATTTTTTTCCAAATTTTCAATAACAGTTGTTGGATGATGAGTGTCCGAGTTTACAATTTTATTATCTACCTTTATTTTATTTGTCACGACATTACTTGATCGCCATCCACCACGGCGTGTGTCAATAAATCTCCTCCTGCGTTAACTAGAAAGCGTCGAAAAGAATGTTCCGTATAAAGATTGGAGTTTGACAATTTTAAAAATTCTGCCACTTGTTTAGGCATACTACTAATTTTATTAATTCCGACAACTTGTATTGTACATTTACCCCATAATTCAATAAAACCTGACTAAAATGGTCAGCTCACGTAGGGCATTAGTGTAGTGATTCGAATAATCGCGGATTCCACGCATGGCACGTATGTTTAGCTTTCCATTGGCTGTACGCTGGATTAGGTCGGTCGTCAGGTGTTTGTTTACAAGTGTTTCACGTGGGAACTCTCCTGTTTTTCGGGCATCTTTTGTTGAAATCATTAAACTTACTTTTTTTTTGTATTTCACTTTACTAAAAATTCTCATACATACCTACATACATAAGTAGACATGTCAAAAAATCATTTTTAATTTTTCTCCTACAAATTCGTTTGGAAATATCTTTTTTAACATAAAATAATTTATTCTTTATCCCACTTAAAATTTTAATTTTAAAATGGTCTCAATGTTCTGTATCTGTAAGAATTTGAAGGGTGGGTGACCCCCACAGCACTTAGGCCACAATTGGCCCATTGTGCATCCTTGTGAGGTTCAGACTTCCTTCTGGCTCGTCATCCAGCCTACTTGTTTGAAGTAGGCAATAACGTCGCCGGAAGTAAGCTCCCTCATGCTGGCTTGTGTTAGCCTGTACTCGCCGAATACAGAAAACCTAAATTGAGAGAGTGTCGGACATTCACAAAGAATGTGTTCTACAGTCTCATCTTCCTGTTCACATCCTCTACAGAGTGAAGTGTCAGACAGACCCAGTCTGTAGAGGTGTTTTCGTAGGTGGCAGTGACCGGTCAGAATACCCGTGGCTGTCCGAAGGTTCTGTCTGTTCATAGTCATAGTATTTTTTGGCTACTTTGCTGTCCGTATACTGCAGCAGTTCCTTGGCAAGCCTGCAACCTTCTGCATCATCCCATCTACCCTTAAACTTATCAAGGGAGTGTTCCTTTATTAGGTTAATCATAGCCGACGCCGACAGACCAATGAAAGTGCCAGGTCCCAAGAGTTTTTGGGAGGCTGTTTTTCTGGCTAGTGAGTCGGCAATGTGGTTACCTTTCGATTTACTGTGCACCTTGATCCAGCCTAGAGTGACTTCATTGTTGCTACAGGCTTCGATCAGGGACAGGTGACACTCCAGTACTAGGCCTGATGTGATACGTGGTCTGTTCAGGGCTAGTAGTGGTTGTCTACTATCCGTAAGGATGTGAATTTTATTACCTGTGGTGTTTCTTTTGGTAATCTCTTTTGCGGCAATGTAGATAGCAGTGAGCTCTGTTTGAGCAACGCTGACATTACAGCCCATCGCCCATTTGATGTTTAGGTTCAGAGATCTGGAGTAAATTAAACATCCCGAGCCCATATTGGTTTTAGAGCCAACCGTGAAGATGCGGAGTGCGCCTTCTTCTGATGTGTCTTGTGTGTTATATTTAATGATTACCTTGTAGGGGTTGTGAAAGGCATATTGTGGTGAGATTGCGTCCGTATTTGCCTACAGCAGTGGGACCTAATTGAGTGCCTCACGCAATAGGTTACGTCTCAATCTACCAGATCCTACGTCAGGTTGTATACCGGTAGATCGTAAGCGTGTTATGGTCATCAAAATAACCTCCTTGATGTGTATGTCAAGGGGAGTGAGGCCAAGGATCATCTCCATCGCTCTGGTTGGTGTGGTTCTCATGCCTCCTGTTGTATTGAGGCATGCTGTTCTCTGAATTTGATCAAGTTTACGGACGACTGTCAGCTGGTTTGCTTTAACTCCCCAGGCAATGGCGCCGTACGTTAGCATAGGTCTGATGATGGCAGTGTAGATCCAGGCAAAAACCCTGGGTGACATTCCCCAGGTACGGTCTCAATGTTAAACTTTCCCAAATTATTTGATCTCTTTTTGAATTAACGTTTCTCGAATAATATTCTTCCAGCAAATCACCCATAAAATGTTTTTAAAATATTCCCAAATATTCACTTATAACTACTTATAACACCAAAAATTGAAGTATTTTCGAAAAAAATTTCAAATTTGTAGGAATGAACGAAGCTACTAATGAATGTTATCCAAACTAATATTGGTTATACTACTACGTCGCCTTACTTTACATTACTACTTACCTCTTGTTTACAATAATTTCGAAAAATTTATTGTGCTCTGACAGTTCATTAACAGCAAGTTCTCTTATTCTGCTGCGTAAATTGGAATTTTCTTTATGTAATGATTACTTGTAATTAATTTAATGGAACAGAAACGAAACAAGGTAATTTGTTTCTTATGCTAGAAAATATATGGACATAAATTAGTTTGATGTACCCAATTCTTTTTTACTTAAAGTCCATTTCGACGTATTTCGTTTCAACTTAACCACCTGCGTTGAGATAATTATTAGCAAAAGTAATTTTCTATAGTGTAAACAATAACAGGACCATACTTTGATCTCAGCTTAGTATAATTACAAGCGTTCCATCTTTTATACACTGTGTCCACTTAAGTTCGCACCATATGGGAAACAATTGGAACGAAGTTCCTTATCGCGCGTTGTGAAAGGAGGCTAGACGGATAAAAATCTTACCAAAAGTTGTCACGACACTTTTTGATATAGGAAGCTATTGTAAGCTGTGCGGCGTCGCGTGTTTCTCTGTCTGCATCTTTCTCTCTTATAGAAAGCAAATAAATTGAAAAAATTTTCACCATAGTCCGGGCGCGAACCATCAACCTACGCGTCTATATCAAGGCATTCAACACATGCTGCCATGAGCTCTCATGTGTATTACATGCGAAGAAAGGTATTACATGCTGCAATGTGCGATTATATACAGATAATAATAATAAATGCTTTTGTATTTTTAGCAAGTACGCACTATAACCTCTCTTTATTATTGTGCTAACCAAGTCATACGCATTATAATCTCCACATTTTGTGTGTTTAGCAAGTGTACGCGTCATAATTTTAATAAATTCAAAAACAAATCATATTTTAATATTAAAATTTCAGAACGTATGTATTTAGCAAGCCGTGCGTGTTCTAACCACAGACATATAAAAAACAATAGACAGAGTTGTTTACAAAATGTGTATGTGCCAACATTAATTCTTACTTTACTACAAATTATTTTGTAGTAACGCAGCATTGCCAGATGAATAATATAAAATTACTTTTAATACTTCATGTTTGATACTATTATTTAATATTTCTCTACAAACAGAATATATTTTTGCATACATATATTTTTGCATGTAAATATGTGTGGAAATTTGTTATTTGTTGAGTTTGAATATCTTAAATTTTATTTTACATACAAGGTAGTATAGTATAATTTTCCGCTCATCTTTAAAAATTTCGAGAAGTCCGGCAACGCCGCTAGCAAAATACCCCAACAAGCAGCCGCCATATTCCAATATCATTTCATTGATATTTAAAGTGGCGAGTACTGTGTTTTTGATTTATTTGCGTGTATTTCACCTAATTTAGTATTTACTAGTGAAGCAGAGGTGTTAAAAAATTAAAACTATTTTGAGACAGTGTGTGGTGTGCCGGAAAATCGACTATTTGAACCCTAACCTATCTTTTCACTGGTAAGTTGTAGTACATAAGTTAGTCATAGGCGGGTATGTGAATGCTCTTTTCACACAATCTGAATTGGCCTGATAAGGAGAAAATTGGGTGAAATTACCACTCACATACTTACACATATTTACGCAGATTGTAGAAAATAAACATAAGATGCTGCACATACCTTTATATAAAAACAATGTCTATGATGCTTACCTATAGGAAGCATTAGACAAGTAGTTCAGGAATTTGGATAGACTGAGAGTTTTGAGGTATTAAAAATTTCATGTAAGGCTTGCTTTGATAGGGGACTACTTACTGTACCTAATAGGTTGCTGTTGCATTTTGTATAGGTGCTAGGAATTATGTAATTTTATTCCTAGCTATAATTTACAATTTATTGGTGGTTTTACCTCATATCACAATACCTCTACTACAACACTATTATCTTCAGAAATCCTAGTTAGTAATACACTCTGACGCTTCAAGGTGAACCAATACGACTGTCGGATGAAGTAAAATATCTTGGGGTTATCCTAGACCCAGGCTTAACTTGGAACCGACACCTCCAGCACGTGATCAAGAAAGCGGAGGTGACCTTCATGGTTGCCAGACGTACTTACGGCATTAAATGGGGACTAAGACCCAGCATGATACACTGGCTATACAAAATGGTTGTCATTCCCAGGATAACATATGCATCTTTGGTATGGTGGCCAAAGACCAGACAATCCTCTGCTATGCTAAAACTAAGCAAGGTGCAAAGACTTGCATGCACTGGCATTACAGGGGCAATGAGGACTACTCCTACAGCGGCGCTGGAAACAATGCTAGACCTTCCTCCACTACATTATGTCATAATGTGTGAAGCAAGGGCAGCACTAACCCGACTGGAAAAAGCACTAGACCATGATGTGGCACATGGGAGAGGACACACAGAGATAAGGCAGGTGGGTGATGACATTTTCAAAATGCCAACAGACCAAATGACTACCAAATATATCTTTCGCAAGAACTTCGAGATTGTCATCAAAGATCGAAAGGAGCTTGAGGAAGAGAACGCACCACCACTTAGTAGAGCGAATGAACTGATCTGGTATACAGACGGATCTAAAAATGAACTCGGCACCGGAGCGGGCATATACAGCAAGACGAGCAAATATGAAGGAATCGTCTCGCTAGGAAAATACGCCTCTGTATTCCAAGCAGAGGTTTATGCAATACTTGCGTGTGCAAGGGCTAACAGTATGAGAGCCTACAACAACAGGCAGATCAGGATCTACAGCGACAGCCAAGCCGCCCTTAAAGCACTTCAGAGCTATAGGGTGACATCTCGGCTAGTATGGGAATGCGGCGAAGAACTTAGAAGACTGGCGACTCGGAACAGTGTAACACTGGAGTGGGTACCAGGTCATAAAGGAATCGCAGGCAATGAAAAAGCTGACGAACTCGCAAGAGTAGGATCGTCAACTCTGATGAACGGACCCGAACCTTCTGTGGGCATCCCCAGATGCTTAACCAGGTCATGGTTAAAAGGGTGGTTGAAAGAACAACACAATAAATACTGGAAGAATACGACTGGGCAAATACATGGGAAGAAATTCATAAAAGAACCATCAGAAAAAGTAGCGAAAGAACTGCTCTCAATGAGCAGGAACAAACTGCGCACCACTACGGGGCTACTTACGGGACACTTTCCCACAAAGGAGCACCTAAACAAAATAGGGCTGTACAACGGAGACCTTACATGCAGAAGATGCAAAAAGGATACCGAAACAGCTCTGCATATACTATGCAACTGTGAGTCGCTGGACCACAGAAGGCAGAAACTTTATGGTAGAACCCAAATGACTCCAGAAGACTTCTACAATCAACCAGCTCAGAACCTGTATGAGCTAATACAGGGAACGGATTGGCTGAATAGGTTGTAGTCAGAACACTAGGAGTATCCACAATAAGCCCAGGAGGCTGAGGTGGTACCGGCGAAAGGACGGCTCCGAAGGGAAAAAAAATACACTGTTGTGTACCTATAATTTTCCAATGATTTCTTCTAGTTTTCCGGTAAGCCAAGCTCGAAGAAATACCTGGATGGAAATACTTGGATTCCAACCAGATAAAAAATTACCAAAGAGGCCAGAAGTATGTTCTGATCATTTTGAAGGAAATGATTTTACACAAAGGACCAATGGAACAAAAATGTTAAGGAGAGATGCAGTTCCTTATTTCGCAATCAATGACTTAACTTTGACGATGTAACTACTTGTAAAATAAATATGTATTATTTTGTAATTATTTTTATTTCATAAACCTCACAAGAATTTGTATTACCTAGAAAAGCAAAATTAATATAAACTACAATATACATTACTTTTACTGACAATTTTGAAGTTGTTTTAAAAAATGAAAATGTGTAATATTCTCCTTTGAGCAGTAAATATTTCAATGTGATAGTTAGATAAATTGAACTTTTTTATCAGTAGTAACAAATTTTGATATTTATACTAATTTTTGTTGCACAGTTGTTTATTAAGTTTTAATTTAAAAAATCGAAAATATTGTGAAAAGATTCCCGAATTGAGTCTATTCAATCATTCGCCCCCGTTATTTCTCCGTCTATGGTGTTTATCTGTCGGCCGCCATATTCCAACAATGGTCATATGCTTTGCCTCTTCACCGCCCCTGATCATAACAATGTTGGAGTATAAACATTTCGTATTTTATGAATGAATAGCTCTGTCTATTGTTTTTTATATGTCTGTGGTTCTAACCTATACGCTGTTGTGTTTACGAAGTCGGGAGAGTATATATATATACACTCTGTTGTGTTTACAAAGTCCCGCGCATCTATGACGTGTATGAAAGAATAGACAGACAGAGTACATATATATATATGTATGTCACCTACGCCTATGTCCTAGGTGTAGAACCTTATTTAGCATAGTCATCATTTATAGTGGTAATTGTATAATAATAAATTGCTGAGTTGTTCTTTTTCATATTTCTTCATTAAATTAATTCTCATGTAAAACAATCAGTTTAGAACTTGTATCCGATTTGATAAGTTGTCTTAGTTAATAAATCAGTTTTTAAAAAAGCATTTACAGGGTGTTTTTATATAATTGGCGCAGTCAGTAGGATAGTCAAACGAAGTGTTAATGCAAATAACAGTCGGTTCGTGTTAACGATTTATTGACTATTTCGAGTGAACAACGTTTGAACTCTTGGTTAAGTGAATTTAGTAGCTTGACTCGAAGATTCTCCTAGTTCAAGAACCCAGAAGACCCAAGTGAAGATTGGAGTGTTCCTGTACTTCTGAGCCCATGGAGAGGACGTTGATGATTTTACTGTAAGTGCTTAATGTCGTATAAAGAAAATTTTACAATTAATTGATTTTGAAAAACTTTGATTATTCTGATTCAAACTCTGAATAAGTTCTAGCTCAAATTTTATCAAAAAAAAAATATAGAAAACTAACTTCTCATAAATTTTTTTAATCTCATTTCTTTTTTCTTTTCTCCAACAAAATGGCTACACCACCCGTTCCAATTTTAAAGAAAGAATTCTTAGATATGATACCAGAATTTTATGGTGATAATGCACTTCTTCCAAGATTTTTGGAAATATCAGAAAAGTTAGTTAATAAATTTTATAATGCAGCAGATGTAGGAGACTTTCAGAATGAATATCTGATGTCTAGTATTCTAGCTAAAATTAAAGGCGAAGCCGCCATAAATATTTCCTCATGCAATATAAGAACATGGGAAAACCTTAAAAATGCGTTAGTGAACACATACGCGGATAAACGCGATATTTATACCTTGAATTTAGAATTATCTGATTTAAAACAGGGTAACGAATCTCCCTATGAATTTTATAATAAAATACAACAAATTTTAAATTTACAGATATCTCATCTAATGACTCATTCTAATTGTAACGAACAAATAATTTTAGGTAGTTATTTTAGAAATTTAGCTCTTAGAGTTTTATTGAGGGGACTGAAAGAACCTTTAGGTACACTTATGCGTACCAAAAATCCAGAAAATTTAAATGTAGCTTTAAGTGTTCTCACAAATGATTTCCAAATATACTTAAGTCAAAATAATTATTCAAAAAATAGATTTAGTGGCGTGAATAACCAAAATAAAAATAGAAATCAATATCACAATAATTCAAATTTTCCACAACAATTAAAAAATCAGTATAATCAAGGTATTCCTGTAAATCTTATACAGAGAAACCAACCATTGAATACTAATTTGCAAAATATGCCGAATACGTCAAGAACTTCACCTGAACAGAATAATACGAATTTTAATAGAAATAGTACCAATGTCTTCAAACCCGGTCAAAATCATCGGTTACAAAGACCAACACCTATGAGTGTATCCACGGCAAATACATTTAGGCCTCAACAAAATCAATATCAGTCACAGAATCAAAATAGTTCTGTGAGACAACACAAAATTTTTTTTTCTGAAGAATTACACAATTTAGATGATAGTCAATGTTCTAGTGAAGAACAAAATGATTTTTTAGAGATAACAGCCTCGGGACTACAAGAACTAGAGTAGAATTACTGAATTTAACAGATCCAGTAAGTGAATTACCGTACATAGTTTTTCCAGAATATAACTTAAAAGTTTTAATCGATACTGGGAGCACAAGATCTTTTGTGACACCAGAAATCGCAGAAAAATACTTTAAAAAATCTTTTACCCGAAAACCATTTCAAGTAACTTCAGCACTTGGTACATCTAGACAAAACTTCTGTACGAAAATTCCTACATCTAGTATATTCAATTACAAAAAACAATTTAATTTAGATTATTGTGTTTTTAAATTCCACAGTCATTTTGACTGTTTGTTAGGATTAGATAATTTAAAGAAATTAAAGGCTATTATTGATTTTACAAAAAATTCTCTCGTGACACCAAATAGTCAGATTAAGTTAAATTACTTCAGCATAAAAAAAGAGAGCATAAATTGCACCGTGGTGCACCCACGTTGCGAACAAATAATAAGTCTGAATATAAAAAATGTAGCTTATGGTGATGTTATCATCCCATACACACAAATAGGGACATTAGAAATTCCTGAATGCATAGCAAAAGTTGAAAATAATAGGGCTATTTGTACAATTCTTAACCCTACAGAATCTTATTTTAAAGTAAATTTAAATTGTTTTATAGAAGCTGAAACGTTTGATGAAAACGAACGTATTTCAAACGCTAATTTAAATACAATTTTCACTGAAAAACTTAAGTTTGATATTTCTAAAATTAGAACAGAACACATGAATTCTGAGGAAGTTGAAACTATATTGAAATTAGTTAAGGAATATAAAGAATCAGAAGTTTTTGATTGTCGTCAACTATTTTTCTTTCAGATATGTAAATACCAATTTTCAAACCGTTTATTACTTTCAACTGGCAATCATTCATATATTACGAGACAGCAGAGTATCTATATTATACCTTTAATGTTAAAATCTGTGGGTCAAAGAGGATTTGCTTACCTTGGACCAAAAGTTTTGAATTTCTTTCTTCAACAACAAAGTTGCGAAATAAATGACAAAAATATCAAAAAAGAGCTCGGAAAGTTACTAACAAAATTATCAAGGAAAAAAATACAAAATTTACTGGGTTAATATATGATGTAAAGGTATTAGGTGAAGTTGATTCATATCCGTATAATTTTAATTATGTTTCCATAGAAAACAATAACTTGTAATTATATATATTTTTTATATCTATTTTATTGTACTTACATACAGGTAATTTACCTCGTAAGTTATTCTTTTTTATTCACTAGGTACATCATGCATCATTTTCTGACTGTATTTTATATCAAATGGTGAATAAAAATTATTATTATTATTATTATACGGATATCTTTCATGTTGAGGGAAACCAATTAACGTTTACAAACAAAATTAAACATCATATTAAAACTACTAATGAAGTACCAATATATTCAAAGTCATACAGATATCCTGAAATTTACCGAAAAGAAGTACAAAACCAAATCCAAAATATGTTAGATCAAAATATCATACGACATTCTAATTCGCCTTGGTCAAGTAATATTTGGATTGTACCCAAAAAAAGAGATTCTTCTCAAAAACCGAAATTTCGGATAGTTATCGACTACCGAAAACTGAACGCCATTACCATTGGTGATCGGTATCCATTACCGGAAATAACAACGATACTAGATAAACTAGGGCGTTGTCAATATTTTTCAACACTAGATCTTGCCTCTGGCTTCCATCAGATCGAGATGGCTGAGGAAGATATTCCGAAAACAGCATTTAGTACAGAACACGGAAAATATGAGTTTTTGCGCATGCCTTTTGGAATGAAGAATAGTCCTTCAGCATTCCAACGAGTCATGGACAACATTCTTAGAGGTATACAAAACGAAAAATGTTTGGTGTACCTTGACGATATTATTGTGTTCAGCACAAGCCTACAAGAACACGTAAACAACTTAAAAGAAGTTTTTGACCGTTTAAGAGAATCAAATTTTAAACTTCAAATTGATAAGTGCGAATTTCTAAGAAAAGAAGTCGCTTACCTTGGGCATATTGTCACATCGGAGGGTGTTAAGCCCAACCCTGACAAAATATTAGCTATTAAAAATTTTCCAATACCAAAAAATATTAAACAATTGAAAGGATTTTTGGGATTATTAGGTTATTATAGGAAATTTATTAAAGATTTTTTGAAAATAACAAAACCCCTAACTTTAAGATTAAAGAAAAATGCAGTTATAAATATCAAAGACGTGGACTATATAAATTGTTTTGAAATGTGTAAAAACTTGTTGATTAATGATCCAATTCTTCAGTATCCAGATTTCTCCAAACCTTTCAATCTTACTACAGATGCCAGCAACTATGCTCTAGGCGCTGTTCTTAGCCAGGGTAAAATAGGTTCTGACCTTCCTATTGCTTATGCAAGCAGAACTCTTAACGACTCTGAAATCAATTATTCGGTAATCGAAAAAGAGCTTCTTGCTATTGTCTGGGCAGTAAAATATTTCCGGTCATATCTTTTTGGAAGGAAATTTACAATTGTTACTGACCATAAGCCATTACAATGGCTATTTTCCCTTAAAGACCCCAATTCTAAACTAGTTAGATGGCGTCTTAAACTTGCAGAATATGACTATGAGATAGTATATAAAAAAGGAGCTTTAAATACTAACAGTGACTGTTTGTCACGAATTCAATTGAATATAAACGAGACTGGATCAGAAATTCCAGGAAACTCTAAACAATTTTTTGAATACATGGAAAAATTCAATAAATCTCTCGAAAGTGATGATAACATAGAATCCGAATCACTTATAGTTGAGCCAGATGATGATCATAACGTAGAAGATGACGAGAATATCACTGTTCATACTAATATAGAAAATCCTATTGTAGGTATACCGATCTCGGAGTCAGCGTTAAACATCGGAAAAAATCAAATATTAATTTCTGTAGTTAAATTTGAACCAGCAAAAACTAAAGTTATTAAAATTTTTGAAAACAAACAAAGATTTCTAGTACAATTATCAGAAAATAACTTTGAACATGATGTTATTAACTTTGTCAAAGAATATATTGTTCCTAAAGTGAAATATTTCATTTATTTTGAAGACTCCATATATGAGAAATTCAGTGTCGTTATCCAAAATTATTTTAAAAACTCTTAAATCTCATTAATCAAATGTACCAAAAAATTAATAGATGTTCCGTTAAATGAAATTAAGGAGGTTATTCAAAACTACCATGAGGGTAAAACAAACCATAGGGGACTAGACGAAACAGAAAATCGAATTAAAATGCTTTATTATTGGCCTAACCAAAGATCATCAATACAAAATTATATTAACGAATGTGAGTTATGTCAGTTAACAAAGTATGATAGGAAACCTATCAAACCAATTTACAATATTACTCCAACAGCTACTAGACCTTTCCAGATTTTACATTTAGACACAATAACATTAGAAAATGCTAAATTTCTTACCATAGTGGACTCATTCTCAAAATATTGTCAACTTTATAAAATTAACTCTAGTCAAGGAATAGAAATTGTAAATAATTTAATAAAATATTTCAGCCACCATTGTATTCCAGATCAAATTATTTCGGACAATGGTACTGAATTAAAAAATACTGTTCTAAGAGAATTATTAGACATACACAAAATTAAAATACATTTCATAAGCTCGCAGCATCCAGAGTCAAATGGAATTGCGGAGAGATGCCATTCAACTATCATAGAACATATAAGACTTTTAAATAACCAAAAAGATTTTAAAAATCAACCCATAGAACAAAAAGTTAACTATGCAATATTAGCTTACAATAACAGCATTCATTCAGTAACAAAATTGAAGCCATACGAAATTATAACAGGTCATTTTGATAACAGATCACCTTTTGATATAGAAATAGATAAACAATTAGCTAATAATTACATTCAAAATCACAAAGATAAAATGAAATTGTTGTATTCGGACATAAACGAAAAATTACAAAAATCTAAAGAGAAAGTAATAAATAAAGCTAACGAGAATCGAGAAAAATTGCCGGAAAATATTCCTACAAAAATTTTTGTTAGAAATAAGCAGATTCAAGGAAAAACCAAAAACAAGTACCAAAGTGAACAAATAAAGTCAATAAACCCAGAGCGTAATACAGCTAAAATTATGACAAGACATAAAAACACTGCTGAAAATATACATTTGTCTAATATTAAACGTCCTAAAAAGAAATCTTATAAATTTATTTCAGATTCGTCGCAGTCGGAAATACCGCAGTCGAAATAAAGGACATAACACAAAATTTAGGAATTCTTCCTATCAATCTTGGACCTGCCAAATTGCAAAAATCCAGTCATACCTTTGTACATTTTTATGACTTAAACCCACTACTAGTAGAATATAATAATCTTAACTTACATTATATTAACGTTAGACGTAATATTTCCAATAAGCCATTTTTTCTGAATCTCACAGAAAATATTGTAAATATTATAGAGTACACAAAGTCTAGTATAGAAGATAAATTTGATAATATTAATATTCATTCGACATTAGATAGACAAAAAAGAGGTTTAATTAATGGTCTTGGATCAATAGTAAAAACTATTACAGGAAATTTAGATTATGAGGATGGGAGAAGAATTAATTCTATTTTAGATCATTTGAAAGAAAATCAAGGAAATTTACAAAATCAAATAAGTATGCAATATTCCGTTAGTCACCAAGTTATAGAAAATTTCAATAAAACAGTTCAAGACATCCGGTACAATGAAAATTTATTAAAAACAAAAATACTCGAATTATGGGATGTTTTAAATTATCAAGGGAATGCAGAAAATTTAATATACCTAATAGATGTGTTCAATGAACTTTTAATCACATTCAATGTAATACTAGATACTATGACAACAGTAGAAAATTCGCTAACGTTTTGTAAACTCAGAACTCTACATCCTAGTATTATAAAATCTCACGACTTATTTGATGAATTGCAAAAAGTGCATTTTCATTACAAAACAGAATTACCTTTTGAAATAAAATATAAGAATATACTAGATTTTGAAGCAATCATAGACGTAGTTTGTAAGTTAGATAATAATAGAATAGAATATTTTTTATCAATACCTATAGACTATAACATTTTATTTAATCTTTTTTATATGCTGCCTATCCCTACGAGGGTTGAATCAGAATATGTAATACTAATACCAAACACAAAATTTTTACTCAAATCAGAAAATATGATTAAGCCTTTACACGACATTTGCATACGTAGTAACATTTTTCAATGTCCTAATCACTTGCAAGATAATAATAACCATTATTGCGAGGAAAACATTTTAATCTCAGGAAACTCTACAAATTGTCAATATACAAAAATTTATATAACAGAAAACCATATTGAAATTATTCCCGAAATTAATCAATTTTTGGCAATATTTCCAATTGAAGAAAAGATAATTATTAAATGTAAACAAGAGACAGAATCTAAAATCCTGAAAGGGATATATTTAATAGAAAATTCACAGTGCAAATTTTTTTTCAAAAACCAAGAACTAATTTTTCTACAAAAATCATTTGGGCAACCTTTCATTACTAACAACTTAGAATTGAAATTCAATCAGTTACATGTCTCTCCAATGAAGATAGACTTGAAAACACTGAAATTCAAAGACATTCCAAACCAGCTAGTAACACCAGTGTTTACTGAAACTAGCAATTTCCACATTCCAAGCATCTGGACTTTGACTCTGTATATAGCAATAATATTAGCACTTGCATGGACCATATTTAAGAAGAAGCAGAAATCAAGAAAGAAACCACCGAAATCCACAGCAACAGAAGAAAATATTCAGCTTCCTGGGAAAGCTTCATTCTGAAGGGGGAGGTGTCACCTACGCCTATGTCCTAGGTGTAGAACCTTATTTAGCATAGTCATCATTTATAGTTGTAATTGTATAATAATAAATTGCTGAGTTGTTCTTTTTCATATTTCTTCATTAAATTAATTCTCATGTAAAACAATCAGTTTAGAACTTGTATCCGATTTGATAAGTTGTCTTAGTTAATAAATCAGTTTTTAAAAAAGCATTTACAGGGTGTTTTTATATAATTTGTATATATATATATATAATGTTTCGGTGTGTGTATGTATATGTACAATTCCTTCACTAATTAATCGAAAGGAACTTCGTTCCATCCGGGTGTCCCTTGACACCTCTCAAGTTTTTTTTATTGGTAATATTACGAAAAAAAGTTATTCTTTATAAAAAGTTTTACATGGTGTGAAAAATAAAATACAACAATCAGATATTGAAATTTTTCCGTCGTATACGAGGTATGATAGAAAATATGAATTTTACTCGAAAGCAAAGTACTTTCATTTTTCATAATATTGAAAACAACAATAATGTTTTTTATTTTTTTATTTCGACGTTTCGGTAGCGTTCCAGATACCTTTGTCAAGATTAAATAATGATAAAATAATTTTGGTCCCTATCTGACACAACGAAAAAAATATGACAACTAGACAATCAATAATATTTATCGCGTAAAGTACCGATGCCGCTGGTGACTGTCTGGTGACTTGGATGGTACAGTACGTTGCTACGTCCTTACTTGCATTTAATTTGGCATATTATACGGGACGTCGCACGTCGAGCGCTGTTATTTTAGAACGGTTTTTATTGGTGGTTCGTGTTTTATATTTAGGTTGTATAGGTTTTTTAAATTAATTAATTAATTGTTCAAATGAGCAAAAAATCATATTAATATTTTTTTCGTTAATAGCTTATGTGTACCATCAAGGGACAATATTGAGAACGTTATTGCGATGGAAAATATATTTATCGAAAAATTCAATTCTATAGCTAACCTAAGGGGAATTGGTCAGTTCCTTTTGAACGAATTTACTAAATTTTCTTTTCATCATCCATGTAATAAATTTCCTTTCAAATATTATGCAAGTCTCTACACCAGAGTCCGTATATATTTTACTCTCAAATGTATATTGAAAGATTTGAAAGACAATAGATTAAATTTAACACATAAACCAAACTCCAAACTTGGTATTTTACAACATTTATAAAAAATTTTAATAAAGTCCTGCAGATGCTTCTCTTTTTACTGTTTTAACATTGTCAATCCAAGAAATACGCGTCATTCAAAGATTAAAATTTAAGATTTAGTGGCCCCATTATTCTGGTGGCTAATGAGTATTTTTAATTTAATTTGTGATAAATATCTGATAGATTATCAATAAGTATCACAAAATTACCAAGATTTCCAAGATTACCAAGATCTGTTTTATTTAGTATTATTACCGTAAAGGCAATTAAAACTATACCAAGGATAAAATCTGTAACATACTTTTTTGCGACTTTAGGGAAAAAATGGTCACTTGAGTGTTACGTAACGTTTAGAGAGTGGGAGGGGGAGTACAGAAAAACGTTACGGTGCGTTACAAGGGGAGGAGGGGGGGTCAAAAATCTCCAAAAATTGCGTTACGTAATACTTGAACGCTCCCTAACCTAAAAAATGAAAAAGTTGCAGCCTGAGTCTATTTAGATTTGCAATATGTTTCCTTTCTCGCACTAGTGGTAAGGGTTAGGGAATAATATTATTACAATTATTGGTTTATGTTCTCAGTGCAAGCCAACAGTGTTTATTTTTTTATTGAAGACAATATTTACATTCGTGGAAAAAGTTGTATGAATACGTTATAAATGTCACTTTAGTGTATTTAAGAAGGTACCTAATAGTAAATAATTTTTAAAAATTTGTCTTTTTTCTAAAGATAAAAAATCGTTTATGGATAGAACCAAAACAGAAAAATAATAAAACCATTTTCGATGCTAAAATGTATAATTTTCTAAACGTGATGTTTAACTAATAAGTATTTAACTAATCTGTCTGAGGTCACATAGACAGTTTCTTTGTTATCTCCACGAATATAAAGTCAGTGACTGTATTCTTCCAATACAAGAAACTGTCTAATTACACACCAAACAACCTTCACTAATGTTTTTCTTTATATGTCTATACAGAATGTCTTAGCGTTAAATTACTTAAGAGAAAATAAGTACAATGCTTCAACATTTCCATTGCAAGTGGCAAAATACAGACAAACAATTCACGTAATTAAACTAAGGATCAGTGCTCACTTTCACTGTTTCGATCTTTTAGTATTGAGATTAGATCTTATATGGATACCAAATTGAGTTCTGCAGTATATTTTGAAAAATATAGGAAAGTAGTTAATATGTCGACTTATGTAATGGTCCATCCAGATCTTCAATAAGTTGTTTCATTTTCGAGATAAAGGGCGATTTTTTATAATTGACCCGAACTGTTTTGATACAATATATTTATGTATATTTATACTAGAGGAATCCTTTAAAATTTAGACGCCTATTAAAAATAAGTTTTTAACGGGCCTTTAAAAATTTGTTGTTGAAATGCTATTCTGCAAGTATACATTTTAGAGGACTCTTAATAATTATATTTTGAAGGGTTCCTTTAAAATTTCGAGTAGAGTATCCGGCAACAGCGCTTTTGTCATTTAATAGCTAATCTTTAATAAAAAGAAGGGAGAGTTATTGAAGATAGAAGAAAAACACAATAATATGTATTTGATGGTAACCCACCAATCACTCCACATAAACTGTTTTTGGTTTCTTGCATGCAATTATTATGAGTTATACAGGGTGTTTTCAAATGACACTTACAACGTTTGCATAATATCCCATCTCTTGTAATTTGTTGGCTGCTTAGTGAAAAATTATGTTTGAATGGGATATCATTTAACTTTGTAATTATCTTATTTTTTATTGTCATCAATTCTTTTGTGAAAAAAAACCTCAAGTTTGGGAAAGGATATTCAACAATCTGCTCTCAACGTTTTAGATGCAAATTTGTTCCTGTTACATATTGTAACCACTAACCATTAGTAGTTTGATAGTTATTGAAAAAAAACATGAAAAATATTTTTTCAATTTCATTGGTAAAAAGTGATCTTACAGACTTCATAAAAACATTAAATATTTTGAAAACTACAAAATGCCAGTGGCGTGAAAAATGGGAGGGTAAAGATAATAAATTCTTCCAAATTTATTCCACTGGATCAAGAATTGAAACATGTCTTCCTTCAAAATATGCCCTTTTGCATTTAAAAACCACATATCAAATGTCGAATCAATTTATTCATCCATTTTAAAGTTATCAAATTAAACCATTTAAATTTTTATAACCTGAGCACCCAGTATATCAAAAAGTAAATAGTCTAGACCACTTAATCCTTATATCACTTTGTCCAATTTTACGAGAGGTATCTACATGCAAACGTTGTACGTGTCATTCGAAAATACCCTTTATTATAGTTATAATATTATAAAAAATGACACGGGCGCCAAGAACGACTAAAAAACAATTAAGTTTTTTCACATTTTTCTTGACACTTCCTTGGAAAAGAGAAATACTTTTAAATAAATTAGTAGGTATTTGAAAGGAATCACTCAAGTCAGTAATACTTTTTTGGTGTAATCTAAATTATGCCCAAGAATAATATATAAAGATTGTTAATTTAAATTATTTCAAATATAACCTAACAATGTTTCTTACTTCTTGTGGTTTGCAATTAATTCTTCAATCAAGGCTTCACCAGAAACATCTACATACGCTATTCTTGTTATCGTTATTATTTGAAGGCACACTTTAACATCCCTTTAAAAATAATAGTTTCAACAGGCTATTTTAAAGGGATTTTAAGGGAAATGTGATTAGCGAATACCGATTTGATTTTAGCGCCGGTTAAATTTTTAACGTCCTCTAAATTTTAGAGGAAGAGTTACAGAATAGGCCCCTATGACAGTTTTCAGGTGTTTGATCAGGAAATTATTGGGAGAATATGAAGTGGAATTAATAAAACGACAATAGATTCAGACGCCGAATCGTGAAATGGTTAAGAAAGTGACAGCTACGTTTGAAGAATGGCTGATACTAAGAGTCTTTGAATATTAATAATGCAAACCCAGCAATATGCAAGAAATATGAATATATATTTTTTTATTTACTGGGCATCAACCGCAAAGGGCTATTAGCAGTTTTTATAGTAGTGTGGTAATATCTACTAAATTTTGTAAATTAAATTCATTTTTAGAGAGAAAATCGTATCAAACAGAGGTTGGTTAAAGAGTTTGGAAAAGAAATAAGTGCAATTTGAAAAATATCTTTTGTCTACGACCACCAATAAAATTAGTCATTTACGAACGATTACATACGTTGAAAAGCGTGCGTAAATGAACAACACTTTTTATAGGGGACTTTCATTATAACACCCAAAAGCGTGCGTAAATGACCAATGCTTTTTAAATGGGGTTTTCATTTTAACACTCTTTTTTAGCTACGTAATAATCGAGTTGCCTTGAATATAGTCGTTTGTTGTATAAACTTTTGTGCTGTCAGTAAATTTGACAGAAGTGTCAGACATAGTGATACATATTTTCTGTTATATTTAAAATTTTAATTACACTTTATTATAAATGGAAGAACCTCGAGAAAAATGCATTTCTTCGGATTGCACACCACCTGAAATTAGAATTCGTTGTGTATATATTTGTTTATTTTTATGTTTTTTAACCCCTTCAGAGCACATTTTTTCATTTTTTCTTCATGTGGTCATAGATAAAGTTTTGTATGACACTTGTGCGTGAAGTACTTTTGCGCACTCGTTGCATTTTCGCATCTCGTGCGCAAAAGTATAGATAATTTCATGCACTTGTATCATAAATAACTATTATCTATGATCACCTTTAAAATTAGGCATTTACGAACCAAAAAAAATGTGTGAAATCATACATTATACATACGATAAAAAGCGTGCATATATGAACAATGCCTTTTATATGGGGCTTTCATTATAACACCCAAAAGCGTGCGTAAATGACCAATGCTTTTTAAATGGGGTTTTCATTTTAACTCTTTTTTAGTTACGTGATTATCTAGTTGCCTTGAATTTAGTCGTTTGTTGTATAAACTTTTGTGCTGACAGTAAATTTGACAGAAGTGTCAGACATAGTGAAAAATATTTTTTTCTTTAAAAAAAGACAAATTACCCAATTTTATAATTAGTAATTTGAATAATTGTCCTCATTTTACTGTAAATATGAATTTAAATAATTAGAATTCGTTGTGTATATATTTGATTAAAGAAAATTCATTTTTATGTTTTTTAACCCCTTCAGAGCACATTTTTTTTATTTTTTCTTCATGTGCTCGTAGATAAACTTTTGTATGACACTTGTGCGTGAAGTACTTTTGCGCACTCTTTGCGAAAAAGGCGTGCCTTTCATTTTCGCAACTCGTGCGCAAAAGTATAACTTCACGCACTTGGACTAGGAAATTTTTATATTATGTAATATTTCCATACATACAAAAGCAATTTTGAGCTGAAATTTGAAAACCATACTCTCAGATAGTGAAAGAATAGGGAAAAAATAAGGAAAATCATATCTATAAAATTTTGTGTACAGGGATACTCGATAGTGACAAATGAAATTTTCGAAAAATCGAACTTTTTAACATGAAATTTTCAGTAATTTTTATAATCATTTTCGGAATCTGCGGGGTCAAATTGAGGAACTTTTTGATGAAGTTAATCTATAGTTATCTATAGTTTGCGCTTGATAGAAATGGCAATGCTTTTACATTTTAAATGTCAATAAATCAGTTTCTATCAAATGGATGATCCATATATTTTTTCGAGTAACTAAAACTCACTTTTACCTAGAGCTAATTATGTAAATTAAGCAGATTTCTTATCAGTTTTTATACAATATATACATCGATTGCAAAGGCAGATTGTTCACCCTGAATAAGCCTTTAAAGAAACGGGATCTCTGCTTTGAAATAGGGACATAAAACGTAACACAATAGACCTACCATTATATCAGGTCGAGAAGCGAGACGAGGGCCTCATAATATACGAGAAGTGTTTAAAACGTCTTTCCTGTACTGTAATCATAGCCGGTGTCACAGATGATACGATGTACCGATCGCCGCAGGAAGTATTTTTAGATATATTAAATAGTATATATGCCGAACTACTATACATTTTTTTATGTTCGCAAAGTATCAATAAGAAATAAGGAAAATAGCTCACTATTTTTAGAAACTCTAACTCCCTTCGAAGCATTTTGCAAATAATTAAAATTACCTTCACTTTATATGAGAATCAACTATCTACTAAGGCACCTCCTGAATATGAAGGAATCGTCTCGCTTGGTAAATACGCCTCGGAATTTCAAGCAGAGGTCTATGTAATACTTGCATGTGCAAGAGCAAATAACATGAGAGCCTACAACAACAGGCAGATCAGGATCTACAGTGACAGTCAAGCTGCCCTTAAAGCACTTCAGAGCTCTAAGGTAACATCTAGGCTGGTATGGAAATTCCGCGAAGAACCTAGAAGACAGGCGACTCGGAACAGTGTAACTATAACACTGGAGTGGGTCCCAGGTCACAAAGGCATCGCTGGCAATGAAAAGGCTGACGAACTGACAAGAGCAGGATCGTCTACCCTGATGAACGGAACCGAGCCAGCTGTGGGCATTCCCATATGCTCCACTAGGTCATGGTAAAAAGGGTGGGTAAAATAACAACACAATCAACACTGGAAGAATACGCCCAGGCAAACACACGGGAAGAAACTCATAAAAGAACCATGAGAAAAAGTAGCGAAAGAACTGCTCTCAATGAGCAGGAAAAAACTACGCACCATAACGGGGCTCCTTACGGGACACTTTGCCACAAAGGAGCACCTGAACAAAGTAGGGCTGTATAACGGTCACCTCACATGCAGAAGATGCAAAAAGGACACCGAAACTGAAACAACGACTTATTGT
>CAJUYH010005981.1:21553-37917 GCA_910591685.1 Galerucella tenella
TGTTGCGCCATCGACCAGCATCCAATGATCGTTTGATTTTATCCAAATCACATGTAAATCTTTATGTAAATTGAATATTTCAGAATATCCTTTTGTTTCTGATATGCTAAATCTAAGGAATTATCCAATAGAAGAAAAAAATTCATGCTTCAAATATTAAAAAAATGTTTATATTTCCATACTATATACATATGTAGATAGATACCTGCTTTTAACGAACTACATCAGTGTTATTTGTGGAGATCAAAAAGTAGAAAATGAAATCCTAAACTAATCTTCCCCCATTCTGATCTCTAGATAACATTATGGAAATGGAAATATATATATATTAGCCTTTACATTTATGGAGAAATGATTAGTGCTCCCTCTTGGAGCTTTTGGATTCCTTTATTGCGGAGAATCACTCAACCATGTTATCTCTTTTTCTTCAACTGGAAATATGAATAATAAAATTGCTAAATCTATAGCTCATTTTAGTTGGATTTACCGAAAATGGGAAAAGGAACCTATTGCAGCCTAATGGAATAGGGCCAAAGACAGGCCAAAGACAGGTAGAGACGTTATTAGGCTGGTTAGCCTCAACTAAAATAAACAAATTTAGTCTTATTAAAAAGGCTTTACATGGGCTTATCTGCAGCAATCAAATAATTTTCAAGTTCAACGACTGTACTTATTTGCCCACCCGGTACATTAGTCCCTAAAATAAACCGGCAAAACAGACGTATAGTGAAAGGTAGTATTTTCAGTTTTTGAATTCGATATGAATAGCAGAGATAAATAAGTTTATGCCGGTCCTGATGATCTCTTTAAGAGTACCAGATGGTGGTGGTTGAATAGTGGTTACGAGGGAGACCGAATTCAACCAATCGGGGCATTTCGCACGACAGGTGCGCCAACCTTGATTTTTAATTCTTTATCTTCTCTTCAATCAAAATAGACAGAAGCTGAATCCAGTTTTTCTTTTCCTCAACGGATCAGAGCCCAGAGGTGTAGCAGGAATTAACAATCAAAGGAAGTTTATGAAAACAAGTCGGTCAATATCAGTTACATAAAATGAACACATACATTTACATGAGGATTTACTATATTGTGGGTGTTTATAAATAACATGGTACGAGTATACATCGATGCGGTATAGGTAAAGATAAATCCGTCTACACAGTGCTTTTTATTTTTTGAGGTAATGGGCTCGTTTACTAAAATTTTTAACCGTCGTAAAACCAAGTACTTAGGATAAAAATATGATTCTGAAAATTTTATGTCAATAGAATATGTCGTTCTCCTAATAAAACCAATTAAACAAGCATACCGTAGCGGGGCGAAGACTATGACTGTGACGTCACCGCTTATGAACATTACACTTCTAACTGTAACGTGCCTGACGTAGAATTTATTTATTTTGAATTACTTAAAAAATTTTGTGTGAATAAAATAAAATGTGTGGACCTAATTTTAAAAAAGCATACTCATTAAATCTTCCAGAAGTGGACTTGCTAGTGATTATGGAGTTTTTTAATCAAAAACACGAGTTTATTAAATAATAATTTTATACTATGTGACACATCGTTTTTGGCTGTTTTCCGGCCAGAATGATTGAAAATGTCAATATTTTCATGTATACATGCTCTCTCAAATGATATACAGGGTGATTCCAGATGTTTTATTTTATTCCTGGTCTGGTGGACAAAGTTACGGAGATAACGCTGCAGGTTACTCAGTGAAAAATTGCAATTTTTTCAACTGCAGACTGCCCAATTAAACGAGCTTCTCCAAATGCTATTTAAGATGAATGTGTAGTGGAAATTATATCACCAATGTTGAAGAGAACAAGAAAAACTTATTTTGATGAAGCAGGTAATATTATTTCCAAATGTTTACATCAGATTCAAATGCACATGCACCTCACTAGTAAAACTTTGAATCAAATAAAATAATTTCTTTTGAAACATATAATATACGCTAGTTTTGTTGATGATCTACTGAAAAAGATTACCTGTTTTTTGGAAAAAAGCAATGTTTAATAAAATTTAATTTGTGAAGAACTGATCCATTATTTTATTAAATAATTTTGTACATTAATAACACCACAAGCTATAAGAACAATATTATCTACGTATTTAAAAAAAATAGATTAATACAAGCGCGTGGTTTTCAATAACCCTCTCAATATGGACTCACAACGTATTTTATAAGGTAATTTATAATGATTCTGATTGAAGAAAACTGAAATCCTAAAAATACACAAACAAAGTATGTTGACTTATCAGTTAATGCCTTGAGTCTTTTTATGCTTTTCTGCCATTGCTTCCGTTTTTTTGCATTCCTATTAATAGTAAAAAATGTTTTGTTAGATGTTTTAATCGTAGTAATTTTACATTTTGGAACCGCACAATAAAAATTATAGCTTTTTTTACTCTGGTTCTGGTCCATTGTGTCGAATAGTTTAAATTATTTCTAAACGTTCGTATTTCACAAATACAACACTTTTTAGAGTTTGCTAAAACGTATAAATAATAATAAGCATATAAGCAAGCAAAATACTGTTACTAGCTAAGTAGTCATCTAACCGAAAACCGATCGGCGCGGTATACGCTCTCTGGAGAAATTTCATATGCTATGAAGTCACGCCTGAAATTCGGAGAGGAGCGCTGTTTGATGTTTATACTTTTTTTTAGGCGACTTAGGAGTCTCGCTGACGTCAAATTTTTTGCACAGTGCCTCAAAATTATATGCTCTTCCCAATGGTAAAATAGAAAAATATATATAAATGAGCCCATTCAGTAATGCATAAGTGGGACCAAGCCTCACCCTTAGAAACAATTAAATGGTAAACGAATTTATAAATTGAAATGTTGACAAATCGAATTCAAATTTAAGGCTCATGGCAACTCTCGACGCTGGCTTAGACATTGTTTAGCTTTTTACATAGGTATACAGTGCTTTGACAGTTCTAATAAGTGCAATTAGCCGCGAAGTAAATATTCTACAGTATTATTGAATAACTATAATTATTTTTTTCATTTTTAGTACATACAAATTGTTTATACGTACGGTCTTTGCGACGCCAATTGTAGTGAAATTCATGGACATTCATTTCATAACGGCTATGATGGTCGTTGTGTTTAAAGGTTTTTTTAAAAGGAGCCGTCCCTTCGCCGGCACTACCTCAGCCTCCTGGGCTTATTGTGTATCCTCCTAGTGTTCTGACTACAGCCTATTCAGCCAATCCGTTCCCTGTATTAGCTCACACAGGTTCTTTGCTGGTTGGTTGTAGAAGTCTTCTGGAGTCATTTGGGGTCCACCATACAGTTTCTGCCTCCTGTGGTCCAGCGTCTCACATTTGCATAATATAAATATGCAGATCAGCTGTTTCGGTGTTCTTTTTGCATCTTCTGCATGTAAGGTCTCCGTGATACAGCCCTATTTTGTTCAGGTGCTCCTTTGTAAGAAAGTGTCCCGTAAGGAGCCCCGTTATAATGCATAGTTTGTTCCTGCTCATTGAGAGCAGTTCTTTCGCTATGTCTTCTGATGGTTCTTTTATGAATGTCTTCCCATGTGTTCGCCTAGACGTATTCTTCCAGTGTTTATTGTAGAGCCTCTTCCAGTGTTTATTTTGTTGTTCTTTCACCCACCCTTTTAACCATGACCTAGTGGAGCATCTGCGAATGCCCACAGCTGGTTCGGGTCCGTTCAACAGGATTACTACTCTTGCCAGTTCGTCAGCTTTTTCATTGCCGGCGATTCCTTTGTGACCTGGGACACCCACTCCAGTGTTATAGGTTAACAGACTATTGACAGGCGATAAAGCTTTGCGCTTAACTACTTTAAGATGGCGCACCGATCAAAATTGAACCAAGTGACCTAATTTGGCACTCTAAGCCAAATTGTGAGCGCTTCTTTAAGTAAATAAGAGAACCGCAGGTAGCGAGAACAACAGAGCCCTAATACCACTACCATTGAAATATATTTAGAAGTGATAAATTTGCCGTGACAGTGCAGTGTACTTGGGTTTAAATATCCTACTTATTGTCCATATTTATTCGCTTTTGGAGAATTGAGATTCAATTGATTCATTTCATCCTGCCTAAATTCCATTGTCCGCCTATGGTTTATTGCGGTTTTAGGGTCTCTTACCTGAAGTCGTGCTATCAATATGATAAAAATATATTATAGTAATAAAAACGGTTACCTCTTGAAATGTAAAAACCAATTTTTCTTGAAACTAAAAACGAGAGGCGCATGCAATAGTTCTATGAAAATGTAGAAAATAGCTACCAAAAAAAATATATTTAGTTCGTTTTAAAAACGTGGTATATTAAGAATTTTTTTAAAATTTAAATTTATATCTGTTTGTTCCTGCCATATACAAGTTAAGACGGTAAGTAACTTTAGACGCTCACCATATAATACAAGTAAACAAACAAAGTCATAAAAAGACTTGAACTGTCGAGAATTAAAGTGTACAACATGACTAAATTGTAATTTGCTTCTGCTAAAAAATGCAAAATCCGGTGACCTTGGTGGCCATTTTAAGGACCCTCGTCTACCTTACAACGATATAGTAGTACTAGCATCACTTACAAATTTCACTGAAGGTATAAATGCATAGTACCAAGATATTTGTTCTCCATTGTAATCATGTTCTGTTTGCGTGTATTGGCGATTGCATTAATTACAGTAGTCAAAGTTTCGTGGCAACTGAATTACACGATTTTACAGAAAAGTTAAATAACCTGCACGCTTTAAATTGTAAGACATTTATTTCAACAGGTCCACAGTTTTTTCAGGGTTGTTGTAATATCTATATTAGCAGGAGAACTATAATATTATAAGAGAAACAGTTTATGTTGATTTTTCAAAAATCGTAGGCATTTAACAGATCTATGTAATATGGATATTGATCTACAAAAAAATACAAACACTATTGATATCGTTTCTTTAATTTAGTTCGCGATACTGCGTAGGCGACTTCCTCTCTGGAAAGTTGTATACATTTATTCATAGATACCTCGCAGGCTCCGCTTTTTTTCTGAATTGAAAAAAATTTCAAAAAGTTGTCTGAAAGATAAAATAAATTGATCGTTTAACAGGTTCCACAGTTGCATTTACCGTTTTCGTACGCCGTACGTCGTATGTATAGGATGGCACAATGACCAGTATCTATTCAATAACGTAAGAAAATTAGGAAATGGTGTTGGCTGCAAAGTACCTCACGAAACAATTCATATTTTAATATGCGTTTTAGATAGAAACACAAGAAATACTTAAACTTAATAGCAGCTTTTACGAAAATATTTTCGCCCAATTCATTCATTCATTCATACGTTTGGCTTGTGCTCAACAGCCCAGACATTTAAACTGAATTTTTGTACCATTACCCATATTATCTACCTACTTCCATACCAGAAGCTCCGTATCTTCTATATAGGCCACCAGTTTATCTGGAGGGATCTTCAGTAGTTGTATTATTTCCACTCCAAAATGCTTCCGTCTGAGACCTTGTAAGTTCTCACAGAAGCAGAGTATGTGAGTAGGTGTTTCATCGTAGAGTTCACATTTTCTGCATATAGGTTCACTAACTATGCCCATCCTGTGCAGATGCTTCCTCAGGGTACAGTGTCCAGTCACCAGGTCGGTAACTGTCTTCAAATTTCTCTTACCCAGTTTCGACAGCCTGGACGTGAGTTCCTTGTCTACCTTATTCAGCAAACTCTTAGTATGGAGGTGTCCTTGTGTCAGCCTCCATTTGAGTTGGTGTTCCTTAACTAGCCAGTTCCCGACTTCCCCTCTTATGTAATCCTTTGTAATTCTACAAAACGGTTCCGGACCTGTGAAGACTCCTTCAGAACTTTCTTTAGCTAACTGGTCTGCCATTTCATTCCCTGCAATCCCTTCATGCGCCGGCACCCGCATTAGAAACACTTTGTTGTCTCTTGCCAGCATGTTAAGGAATTCTTTGCAGTTTTTTACCAGTTTAGACCTGATTGTTGGATTGCTGATAGCAATATATTGGAATCTAATGGACCTTTTTTCTAAAGACCTGTTTTCCATTCTGCTGGCATCTTCTCTTTTTTCCATATTTCGTTCACTAATTTAAATAGAATTTCTTTGAGCATGGTTCCTCCTTTTTTAATTAATTCCCCATTAATTTCATTGACTCCAGCCGCTTTATTATCTTTCCACTTTTCTGTTGCTTCATTGAATTCCTCATATCGTGGCTCTTCATCTACATCTTTCTCCTCCAGCTCCATGTCAAATACTGCCAACATAATTCCAGATCCAGACCTTACGGCATCACTTGTCTCAAAAGAGTGTTCAAATTACCATATTTCGATGGTCCTGTTACATGTTTTTTTTATAATAGCCATTAAACATTTTAGCATTATATTGATTGATCCATAAATTGTATTGTATGGGTATATTTCAAATTGTATGTGAGGTGATTTATTACATGTTCTTTTGTGTTACTAGAGGTGTATCAAAACATTTGCGAAATAAAGCAATATATCAAATTGTTTCCGTATACAACAGCAAAAAGTATAAAACTGTTACAAGTTATTAAAGAAATATCTCGATTAAAAGAGGCGAAATATTAAAATATCGGTTGAGTTGCCGTATGAAATTAAAAAAACAGCTCAATGAGAACTTATTTCCGAAATAATCCGAAAATTCCAAAAGTCTGACTTGTTGCTGCATGGAACTGGGCCATGGATTTGTTGAACTTTTTTATTAAACTCTTTGTGACATTTATATTCGAAGCAAAGCAGCACATGGTGAAAAATTATCAGTAAGCTTTCAAATTAATATATTTTATTTATCTACCATTTTATCAGTTACGTCTTTAAATGCTATTATTTAGGGTAATTTTTATGAAAGTGCTATTTGTACCAATGTTTAATCCCGATAACATTAATATTTTTGTACGTTACTGATGTCATTTAGTTGATAGACCAATCATCAAGTGGGTTTTTATTTATTGAATATGCTGGTACATTTTCAGGCGTGAAACTATTGTGTTATAGTTAAAACAGCCGTTATGTCTAAATAAGTCTTGTTTGATGTAATTGTATTGCATTGATAATTTTTTATGCCGAATAAATTGTGTCAAATCTATCACTTCCATTACTGCCAATGTGGATTAATACGCATAAATTAGTAAAAACTTGTGGGTATTCGCTTTGAATCGAATATCAATTGCCTTATGAATTATAGTAAATATACAGGTCATGGACATATTAAGCTTTTCATGGATTTTTAATTAAACTAGATACATATTTATAAATGTTTTATTAATTATTTTGCACCCGCTATGCTGCTGACCAGATAAAGATTGAATGCCAAATCAAATAATATACCAGGACAGGATATATAATTGAATTTCTCGCGCAGTCACTTTAAATGTAGCACTGCTCCCGTCAACTATCATTTAATTAATAGACTACTGTCAATTTTTGAGCCAACTGTCATTGAACTGACACTAGCTTCGTGAATTTTCAACTTTCAAGTTAGATTTTGAAGTTTAGAAGCCTACTTTGGACAGTGATCATTGTAGAAAAATGTAAATAAATTCCGTGGTAATATATGTATTTACTGTAAAGTGTTTGCATTAGTTCAAATTAATTATAAAGGGCTTTTTTGGTGGTTCAATTTGCTGTAGATTATTCATATTGTCCCCGTGTTCGCACTTAAGTGTTATATCCTTAGTGCTATACACAAAGTTAGTATTAAAAGATATCGTTCCCAGTTGATATAATATACGATAGTAATAAAAAATATTACCAATTACTTACTTTTAAGTCATGTCCAGAAAGAATAAGCTCACCTGAAACAATAGTAAAATGTCAAAAATATAAACATTGTGGTATAAATGATGATGCTTTTAAGCCAGTTTGTTGTATACACATTTAAATATCTGATATATCTCTTAAACTTGTAGATCCGTTCCTGTCAGAGACCATCAAAGTAGCTATTGGAATAATTGGCTTTGAATACGTTTTCTATTCAATTAACTTGAAAAAAAGAGCCTACAGTGGGAATTTTCAACAAAGAGGAAACGTTCTATCATTTCCAATCACTGTTTAGATAACGATTTATTAGTTGAGAAAGATTGTTCAATGAAAATTGCATAAAATAGGCAGCGTTACAAATAGTGCTAAAGTAATATATTGCAATC
This sequence comes from Galerucella tenella, assembly GCA_910591685.1. Lineage (NCBI taxonomy): Eukaryota > Metazoa > Arthropoda > Insecta > Coleoptera > Chrysomelidae > Galerucella > Galerucella tenella. Next base: position 29,727 of record CAJUYH010005981.1, read on the forward strand.
TAAATGTAGTTTATAACAGTTAACGGATTTATTTGGACGTATTTAAAATTAACGCATTCTATTATCTGGTAGTAATTTGTAACTGTTATTAGGGTCAATTCTATAAGAAGTGGTTAAAAATTAACGGTACGCCGTTAAATTTGACAAACTTTACGCTATTATAAATGTTTTAATCTATACATAGTCAAGATTATGATTCAAATTTTAACATTTATGGTATCCAATGAAGAGTTTTCCGTTAATACTTTAAAACTTAATATGCATACAGACTAGCAAAAATGGGTTAGAAGATTGTCTTATTTTTTACTGTGCGTTAAAATTTCACATTTGCTTACAGAATTGCACCTATTGTAAGTTACCTCATATTGGAATTTACCATCATTGGCCAATACGCATAACCATTTTTTTTGTACACGCAATGATCTTTGTTAGCTAAAAATACTATAAAGATAAAACATTCCTTAATTTACAGAAAGTATGTTTATGCAGCCTTTATCAGTATTGTTTATGTAGTTTAGTGTAATCATTTTTCAAATATATTTACAAAATTTGATAAAATTAGTAGTTTCCTATAAATACATATCAAACCTTATTGTTAAAACTAGAAGAATAAATAAAGTTTCTAAATATACATAAATTTGCAAATAAACACAGATAAACAGGTGCCCATATCATAATAATTAGACAGTGCCGTAGAGACTTGGTCCAAATTAATATTTGAATATTACTAACATACAATTGGCAAATTATTTTTGACCAACTTTACAATTTCCGTTGTGTCGAGTTACCGAGTTACCTACTTTTGCGAAATTTTCAGTTTTGGGTAACAAGATTCATTAGTTGATTGGTGTTTTCTTTCATTTACTGTTAAGTGCATTAAATATTTTAGTTAGTGACAGATATATACAGTGAGCTATTTTTTGTTTTAAGACATTATATCTTTTTGCATTTCGTTTTATTAGCGTCACTTTGGTTTTTTCGTTTATGTATGGCTTATTGTGTCTTTTACTGTGGATATTGGGGTTTTGGTCAACTTACATATTTCTTTCGCTGCATCGGATATACTATAACCTCGATGTGTCAATGATTCAAATACCTTTTATAGATAATGCATTTTTTTCATCAGCTAATCATTTTTGTTTGAAAATAATCATACTATTAGGCATTATCTTTTCGCTTTCTAAAGAATACTTTGCTATTGTTATCTGATTAACGACTACCTGCTGTGGGGTTTGGTCTTAAATTAATCATGTTGGTATAAGTCAAAACAGAACACAAAGCCATATGCAGCAAATGCAATACGCATATATACAGATGGTTCAAAAATCAAAGAAGGCTCAGGATGTGGAGTTTACTCGAGAGCACTAAGCCTAAAGATTAAGTGGGGAATGGGAAACAATACCAGAGTGGTTCAAACAGAACTGGCTGGTATCTCAATTGCCACAAAAGAACTAACCAGAAGAGGAATTTCTGGCAAAAACATAATAATCTGCACTGATAGTAGATGCACCCAAACCACCACCAACAAAGGAGCTGGAGGACCTTGTGGAACACTGCCTCACACAGAAGCTGGAACTGGTAATAGGTTGCGACTCGAACTCCCACCACGTCAGCTGGGGCAGCACGGATATTAACACTAGAGGTAAGTCTCTCTATGACTACATAATTAATAAGAATCTTTGTATTCTAAATAAAGGTACAAAACCAACTTTCATTAACTCTCGAAGTCAAACGAGAATAGATATTACTCTATCAACTACACGCATTTCAAATATAATATCCGGCTGGCATGTTTCCGATGATATTTCAATGTCGGATCACTGCTGGATAAAATTTGAAATAAAACTTGCTCTCACTACCTCCACACTAACCCGCGACCCCAGGAAAACGGATCGGACAGAATATGTCCACTGTTTAAATGGAGCTCTGCGAGAAGTCGAGGAAGTGTTGCCAAACAATAATGGAGATTTGGAAAATTACTCTGTAAACATTCAAAACTCCATAATTGGTGCCTATAAGAAGTCCTGCCCCCTTAAGCGGCTCGATCTAAGTGGAACATCCACTCCATGGTGGTGCCATGAGATTGACCTGCTCAGGAAGGCAGCGAGAACATCTTTCAACAAGGCCAAAAATACCAGACTTCAAGAGGACTGGAACGCATACAAGTCTCACCTCAGGAAGTACAAAACAGTCATCAGACAAAAACAAAGAGAGGCGTGGAGAACCTACTGTGAGGAAATCGAAGATTTCCCCCAAGCAGCCAGACTCCAAAAAGCCCTCTCCAAAGATCCCTACCGTCACATTGGTACACTAACCAAAGAGGATGGCACAAAAACTGCCAACCTCGAGGAAAGCCTTAAACTATTGATGTCAACTCACTTCCCTGACTCCAAAACTGCTAACACGGTAACATGGAAGGAAGAGGAACACCACAACCCGACGGATGATGACTGGCGGATAGCGCGACAGATCGTCAACGAGGACAGATTAAGGTGGGCCATCTCTTGTTTCTCCCCCTTTAAATCACCAGGAACAGACGGCATTTATCCAGCTCTACTTCAGTGGGGCCTGGATGCTTTAACGCCGCACCTGGTAGGAATCCTCAGATCCTCATTGGCACCGAGGTATATTCCAAAAGGTTGGAGAGAAGTCAAGGTTGTGTTCATACCAAAACCAGGAAGAATGGACTTTTCTACTCCAAAAGCATATCGACCCATCAGCCTCACATCGTTTTCGATGAAGACCTTGGAGAGGTTGTGCGAACGATATATAAGAGATGCAGTGATAACGCAAAACCCATTGCACCCAAACCAACATGCATACACTCCGGGGAGATCAACCGATTCGGCTCTTCACCTTGTGGCGGGCCGCATCGAAAGATCGCTGGAAAACAAGGAGTCCACCCTGGGCGTATTCATAGATATAGAAGGTGCGTTCGACAAAACCACTTTTCCTAAGATAACGAACACTTGCCAACAAGAATATCCCCCAAACTATAAATGGCTGGATATATAACATGCTCTCAAAAAGAGTAATAAAAATCAGTGTAGACGATGTTGCCATCAAAGGCTTGGTTGTAAAAGGGTGTCCACAGGGAGGGGTACTTTCACCACTACTGTGGAACATGGTCTTAGACTCCTTGGTCAGCCGCCTCAATGATGGCAACCTCTACACAATAGCTTATGCAGATGATCTAGTCATTCTGCTAACAGGAAGATTTGAGGAGATACTCTGTGCTCTAATGCAAGAGGCCCTCAACATCATAGAACAATGGTGCAAAGACCATTCTCTGTCAATAAATCCAAAGAAGACAGAAATGGTACTCTTCACGAAAAAAAGGAAGCTTGCAAAACATCAAGTGCCAAAGCTCCTAAATACCGAACTTAAGTTCTCATCAGAGGTGAAATATCTAGGTGTCACATTTGACAGTAAGTTAACATGGAACTCTCATCTAGAAAACAGAGTAAAAAAAGCATACATCTCTTATGAACAGTGTCGCAGAACCATCGGCCGTACCTGGGGAATGTCACCCAGGGTCACTGCCTGGATCTACACTGCCATCATCAGACCTATGCTAACGTACGGCGCGATTGCCTGGGGAGTTAAAGCAAACCAGCTGACAGTCGTCCGTAAACTGGATCAAATTCAAAGAACAGCATGCCTCAACACAACAGGAGGCATGAGAACCACACCAACCAGAGCGATGGAGGTGATCCTTGGTCTCACTCCCCTTGACATACACATCAGGGAGGTTATTTTGATGACCATGACACGCTTACGCTCTACCGGTATACAACCTGACGTAGGATCTGGTAGATTGAGACGTAACCTATGGCGTGAGGCACTCAATGAGGTCCCACTGCTGCAGGCAAATACGGACGCAATCTCACCACAGTATGTCTTCCACAGGCCCTACAAGGTAAACATCAAATACAACACACAAGACACATCAGAAGAAGGCGCACTCCGCATCTTCACGGATGGCTCTAAAACCAATATGGGCTCAGGATGTGGAATTTACTCCAGATCTCTGAACCTAAACATCAAATGGGCGATGGGCCGTAATGTCAGCGTTGCTCAAACAGAGCTCACTGCTATCTACATCGCCGCAAAAGAGATTACCAAAAGAAACACAGGTAATAAAATTCACATCCTCGCGGATAGTAGACAAGCACTACTAGCCCTGAACAGACCACGTATCACATCAGGCCTAGTACTAGAGTGTCACCTGTCCCTGATCGAAGCCTGTAGCAACAACGAAGTCACTCTAGGCAGGATCAAGGGGCACAGTAAATCGAAAGGTAACCACATTGCCGACACACTAGCCAGGAAAGCAGCCTCCCAAAAACTCTTGGGACCCGGCACTTTCATTGGTCTGTCGGCGTCGGCTATGATTGACCTAATAAAGGAACACTCCCTTGATAAGTTTAAGGGTAGATGGGACGATGCAGAAGGTTGCAGGCTTGCCAAGGAACTGCTGCAGTACCCGGACAGCAAAGTAGCCAAAAAATACGTGACTATGAACAGACAGAACCTTCGGACAGCCACGGGTATTCTGACCGGTCACTGCCACCTACGAAAACACCTCTACAGACTGGGTCTGTCTGACACTTCACTCTGTAGAGGATGTGAACAGGAAGATGAGACTGTCGAACACATTCTTTGTGAATGTCCGACACTCTCTCAATTTAGGTTTTCCGTATTCGGCGAGTACAGGCTAACACAAGCCAACATGAGGGAGCTTACTTCCGGCGACGTTATCGCCTACTTCAAACAAGTAGGCTGGATGACGAGCCAGAAGGAAGTCTGAACCTCGGAAGGATGCACAATGGGCCAATTGTGGCCTAAGTGCCGTGGGGGTCACCCACCCTTCAAATTCTTACAGATACAGATGATAGTAGACAAACCCTATTAGCCTTGAACAGACAACGTGTTATATCGAGGCTAGTACTAGAGTGCCTCCAAGATTTAGCTGACGCCTCGGCAGATAACAATATCATCCAGAGGTGGGTTGAAGGGCACGACAGGAGTAAAGGAAATCGCATTGCTGATTCTTTAGCCCTGGAAGCCGCTGGACTAAAAATTCTAGGACCCAGTGACACCTACGGCCTAACGACTTCGACAATTGCGGAACTAGCCAAACGTTACACCCATGCTCAATCCCTTAAGAGATATGATAGAATCAAAGGCTGCAGTCTTGCCAGGATCACCCTGGGCGACCCTGGGAAGCTGGCGCCGAAGAAATATTTGGCGATGACCAGGAAAAACCTACGTTTAACAGTAGGATTTCTGACTGGTCACTGTCAACTAAGGAAACACCTCCATACTATGGGGCTAGTGGACACACCTCTATGCAGGATGTATGAACAGGAAGATGAAACTGTCAGGCATGTCTTATGCGAGTGTCCGGAGTTATCGTCAATAAGAGAGTGTGTGTTCGGTGAGTCTTGGCCTACACCTGCCGATATAAAGGAGATATCCCCTAGTGACCTGTCCACCTTCCTGAGAAGGACAGGATGGACAATGACCTAGGAGGACAACTCCTCGGGAGTATGTACAATGGGTCACATGTGGCCTATGTGCTGTGAGCCTACACACTCACCCTCCCTACTCTACAGATACACAAGTCAAAACGAAATATCTTGGAAGGAAGTATAGTTTACTTTGCTTCCAGCGGGATGAAGAATCTCCTAGACGATATCCGTGGAAACTACTGATGCTATTTTAAATTATATTTAAAAACATTTATAGATGGTTATTTCATATTAAACGAAAAGGGAAAAAACACCCAGTCAACAAAATATTATTTTAGGTTAAAATGACAAATTGTTAGCAGCTGAATGGGGGTCGAACTAACAATCGCATAGCTATTTATTATTTTTAGAGCATCCGGTAACTAAAAAATCAAAGCATTTAGTGTAATGTTAACATTCGTTAACAAACGCGCAATTCAAAATATTTAAAATAATTATTTAATGAAATTAATTCAGTTTCTTATACAGGGTGCGTAAAAGTATGGAAACAACTATAGTTTATTTTTATAAATGAGAGAGTATTAAAATAATGAAGCATTCGTAATCCATAGGCGTATCAGTTCAGTTAAAATACTTTTTGAAGTCATACCTCGAGTATTTTCGTATGGAATAACAATTGTATAAATACAGTGTGGAAACCACTTATGGAATAAAATTCTTTATTCTTTCAGTGTAAACTGTCAACACATCAACAACTGACAGAATAGAAAACAATCCACATTATTTACCGATTTTGTCTAATTATTGGCGTTTTTAGGCAATTTTTAGGTATTTATGATAAAATTCATGGGCGTAGCAGGTTTTGTTTAATATACAAATACGTCTAATAATTAGTTAGTTTAGATTTTTGATAAATCCATATTTAGCTAATTTAAAAAAGTACCAATATCTCAAGTGTAATAAATTATTAATTTTAAAATTTCACCCTGTATAATTCATAATTAACCATACATTATTTAGTTTGTTGGAATCGGTTCATTAAGAGGATTTCAAAAATATGCAAATATACAGGGTGTTTCATTAAAAAAAAACAACACCGACTATGGCATACTTGCGTGAATCACCCTGTACATTTAAATTTATGTTTACATAACGCACAACTCAATTCAAAAGTTGACATGTCTCGGCATTTTTTATAATTTTCTAAAATAATGACAAAGAATTTTATTCCATAAGTGGTTTCCACACTGTATAATATCGAGTGTACACTTATATTTAACCTAATTAACCTGCTTATAACTTCGAAACAGCTGAAGGTGAAAAAGTGTTATTTTTTCTAAAATGTTATATTTTTCCACAAGGTATGTTAAGAACATTGTGTCATACTGGTTATAGAGATATAAGACCTGCCTATCTAGCTGTCACTTTGACATCCAGAGCTGTGTCAAAAAATGCAGAATGGGGTCATATATTATCGTTCCAAATTTCATCACTATACAGGGTGTCCCAAAATTTTTACAAGCTGTAACTCAGGAATTAACGGATGGGTTTATTTAAAAATTGGGTAATCTTTTTGGGACCTACAGTAATTTCATCCGAGGTATACAGGGTATCTGTGACGTCATCATAGTAGCCTGGACGTCATCGCAATGGAAGGGGGGATCAAACTTAGCTCAAATTCAACAGTGTATCACAGTGAAGGTACTCAAGTGGATAGTTATACCAAATTTTCAATTGATTGTTTATTTGCAACAAACTTGTAATAACCTTACGCAAGAGATGATGACGTTACAGATACCCTGTATACCTCGGATAAAATTACTGTAGGTCCCAAAAAGATTACCCAATTTTCAAATAAACCTATTCGTTAATTCCTGAATTACAGCCTGTAAAAAAAATCTCGGGAGACCCTGTATATTCATGGTTCAAAAGTTACAAGGGGGACTTTATGTCCTCACCGTAGATTTTGGTTATCAAACTGAATAAAAAATAAAAATGCCAATTTTGGTTGAAATATAATAATTTGTTAAAAATAAAACAAACGCTAAGGATTGGTAATAAATATTGAACTAATCAATATTTTTATATAAATAAACTCAAAACTGACAAATGTCGTTGTCAGTTGTATCGAAAGAGCTGTGAAACATGCGGCAATCTGACCAATCACTTAGGCAGCAGAAATCCCTACATAAATTCAAATCGCTCCTCTTAGTTTAAAAACAAAGTGTAGCCTCAAGTAACTTGACTTTGTCCATTACTATTTCCCGAGGCTAAAATAATAAGATCTTTCAGATAAAAATATATTTTTCAAACATTTTCAAGACTTCCTTGTTTTCAAAGACGCGATACTTCCTCTAAATTACACTACCCAGCTTAAAAAGTTGTTTCGCTCGTAATTTGCATATTTTATATACAATATTCTTTCAACACTTGATAAACGGGTTCAATCAACTTCACAAATTTCCCTTTCCTGATTGGAAGAATCGAGTTATCATAAATCGGGACAACTTAACTTTGATCGGATGCGAAGATTAACGCAATAACTATAAAGTAGGTAATCCCATCCCTCTACTGATTTCGCGGATTATAATAAGATAATTAATTTAATTCAAACTATGCTTGGCTTTTGTAGACTCTACCATGGTATTACGTAGACAACTGCTATTTTAACGATACTTCTTTTTATAACTTTACTTAATATTTTTTTCGGCGTATAA
>CAJUYH010005982.1:0-21452 GCA_910591685.1 Galerucella tenella
AAATTCTATGCAAAGCTGGTATTCGCAGTGCTAGTGATCTACTTGAATTTGTTCGGATTAATTTTTACTATTATTTCCATAATTTTTTTTGTGCGATTAAGGGGTCTAGCTACTTTTCGAAATACAGGGTGTTGAAATTTTGAAAACGACTGTTTTAATTCGATAACTTTAAAATGGATGGATAAATTGATTTGACATTTGGCAGGTAGTTTTTAAATGTAAATGGGCATATTTTGAAAGAAATTGTAGTTTGTGCAACTAGTGTGGATATGATGGCCATATCGCACGAGGACGAAGATGGAGCACGACGCCATAGGCGGAGTGCTCAATCGTTCAAGTGCGATATGGATAATCCACACGAGTCGAGCAGCATATTTTTGCTACGACCCACTTAGGAAAAATCTAGAAAATAAAAATTTCTATAAACTGTAATATAACTTCAAATTAAAAATTTAATAATTCAATTTTATGTTTCCACTAATTTTGTGGTAAACGAATGTCCAATTTGTATAATGCTACGGTTTCCTTTTTTAAATATACGATGCTGTTATAAGAAGATGTTGCCAGTCGGACTCCCTCATGGAGGGTACCGTACCATTATCTATAATAATGAATATTCTGCTAAATATTTCAAACGTCTACCTGTTGTCGTTATTAATATCAAGCAGAATGATTATTTAAAAATAAAATTAACAATAAAAAAAATTCCTCGCGGGGAATCGAATCCGGGTCTACCGCATGAGAGTCTGGTGTGCTTACTACTCAACCACCAAAGAATATGCAAATTGTTTATCTATAACATCAGATGTATTACATAACTTTTGCTTAAAAGGAAATAAAGTTCCTACCGTGTGTCCCGCGACACGTTCTACCTTTTTTTTTTCCCTGGAGCCGTCCCTTCGCCGGTACCACCTCAGCCTCCTGGGCTTATTGTGGATACTCCTAGTGTTCTGACTACAACCTATTCAGCCATTCCGTTCCCTGTATTAGCTCATACAGGTTCTTTGCTGGTTGGTTGTAGAGGTCTTCTGGAGTCATTTGGGGTCTACCATACAGTTTCTGCCTTCTGTGGTCCAGCGACTCACAGTTGCATAGTATATGCAGAGCTGTTTCGGTATCCTTTTTGCATCTTCTGCATGTAAGATCTCCGTTGTACAGCCCCATTTTGTTTAGGTGCTCCTTTGTGGGAAAATGTCCCGTAAGTAGCCTCGTTATGGTGCGTAGTTTGTTCCTGCTCATTGAGAGCAGTTCTTTCGCCACTTTTTCTGATGGTTCTTTTATGAATTTCTTCCCATTTAATTGCCTGGTCGTGTTCTTCCAGTATTTATTGTGTTGTTCTTTCAACCACCCTTTTAACCATGACCTCGTTAAGCATCTGGGGATGCCCACAGCAGGTTCGGGTCCGTTCATCTGAGTTGACGATCCTACTCTTGCGAGTTCGTCAGCTTTTTCATTGCCTGCGATTCCTTCATGACCTGGGACCCACTCAAGTGTTACACTGTTCCGAGTCGCCAGTCTTCTAAGTTCTTCGCCGCATTCCCATACTAGCCGAGATGTCACCCTATAGCTCTGAAGTGCTTTAAGGGCGGCTTGACTGTCACTGTAGATCCTGATCTGCCTGTTGTTGTAGGCTCTCATATTATTAGCCATTGCACATGCAAGTATTGCATAGACCTCTGCTTGAAATACAGAAGCGTATTTGCCAAGCGAGACGATCCCTTCATATTTGCTCGTCTTGCTGTATATGCCCGCTCCGGTGCCGAGTTCATTTTTTGATGCGTCTATATATCAGTTCATTCGCTCTACTAAGTGATGGTGCGTTCTCTTCCTCAAGCTCCTTTCGATCTTTGATGACAATCTCGAAGTTCTTGCGAAAGATATATTTGGTGGTCATGTGGTCTTTTGGCATTTTGAAAATGTCATCATCCACATGCCTTATCTCTGTGTGTCCTCTCCCATGTGCCACGTCATGGTCTGATACTTTTTCCAGTCGGGTTAGTGCTGCCCTTGCTTCGCACATTATGACACAAAGTAGCGGAGGAATGTCTAGCATTGTCTCCAGTGCCGCTGTAGGAGTGGTCCTCATTGCCCCTGTAATGCCAATGCATGCAAGTCTTTGGACCTTGCTTAGTTTTAGCATACCAGAGGATTGTCTGATCTTTGGCCACCATACCAGAGATGCATATGTGATCCTGGGAATGACAACCATTTTGTACAGCCAGTGTACCATGCTGGGTCTAAATCCCCATTTAGTGCCGTAAGTGCGTCTGGCAACCATGAAGGCTACCTCTGCTTTCTTGATCACGTGCTGGAGGTGTCGGTTCCAAGTCAAGCCTGGGTCTAGGATAACCCCAAGATATTTTACTTCATCCGACAATCGTATTGGTTCACCTTGAAGCGTCAGAGGGCCAAGTCCTTCCCTTTTCCTTCTTCTGGTGAACGCAATTATCGTGTTTTCGAAGGACTAATACGTAGCCCTTCTTTTACAGTCCAGCCTGTTACTACATTTAAAGCCATCTGGAGTCTGTCTCTGGTTGTACTGTTGAATTTACCTTGGGATAGAATTACCAGGTCGTTTGCATATCCTATGGTGTTAAATCCGTCTCTCTGTAGGGTTCTGATGAGCCCGTCCATGACCAGGTTCCACAGCAGCGGGGATAGTACTCCCCCCTGCGGACAACCCCTGGTTGCACGTACGGCCATTGTCTCCCCCATCAGAGTTGATTCTATGAGCCTGCTTCTGAGCATGCAGTCTATCCACCTGCAGCTCGTGGCATCGATCCCAGAATTCCTCGTCACTTTTTGGTGCTTACTCACATCACTTTATCTCAGATCACTTTAACTGAAATGAGCTGAGATCTCAGTCAAAAAGAACACACCTATAATCATAGATATTATGGAAGAATTGAATAGATGAGGCTTTTACTTGATGTAGATATAATAGTAAATTATGGAATCAAACTATTTTATTTTGTTAAATCTACATTATATTTAACCTTAAAGTTAACCTTAAGGTTAAATATAATGTAGATTTAACAAAATAAAATTGTAATTTATTATCGAAGAGGTTATGTTATTCTATTTTTTGTTTTCATTGCAGGTCAAAGAGGAAATAAGTCGGTAGGTATTAAAGATTTAAAATATTACTTAATATAAACGTACCTTCCCCACAACTTTTGTTGATAAAATAAAAGCACGGAATCAGACCTAAAACTAAACAGTTAATTGAACGCTTGTTGTACTTTTCATAAATATCAACCATACCTATTACTCCAAAAATAAAAATATTAGGAGTCAAAATTTAGTTTAGCAACACAAAATACTAAAGCACAACCAAAGAAAAAGCAAAAGTTTTACAAAACACACACTGAAAATAACGAAAACAGCAAAATAAAACCACTTAAATATCAAAGGGCTTATACGAGAGCAGATTTTTTTTCTCGTTGCCAAGCTGACATTGACATGTCATTATACTTTTCCCAATTATCACCACTACTCTAGTATTAGTGTAGTGATGATGACAAGTGACATTTTTTACTAGAGCAAGAAAATAATCGAGTTATAGAAATGAATTATTTGTGGTCGTAGAAACAAGATACTAACTAAACTAACTAAACCATTCCCTGTAAAAAGGCCAAAACATTTTCGATTTGTTTGTCGTATTAACGGAAAGTGACAATTGCATTTTATTCTTACGCGAGTTAATTACCTAAAAAAGTGCAAATCAGCAACGAACAATTTCCGTGAGAAGAAAAAAAAAGCTCGTAAGAATAGGAATAGTAACATAGCGAAACGAGTGACTGCGAAACGATCAAAACGACCCTTTTTCACTTTTTCACGGATCTATGCCTTGTTGAATACCGAATTGTATCATTAACCTCAATTTCATCCAACAAACAGTATAGAGGAAACACTCAAGTACAAACGTATGTCTCGGTTGACAAAATCCTATTTTTGTTTTACGTATTTGATACATAACATCCACCTAGTCAATTATTTTTATTTACAGAATACTTGAACATTAAAAACGGTCTTCGATGACAGAGACGGAATTTCAAGAATGGAATAAATCGAGTTTTGGAAAAGTAAAAAGCTGTTTTAGTGTTGTTATCATGTTCTGTCCCTTCTTTGGAAAATATGAACGTTAGAGAAAGTGTCATATTCACAATTATGTAATGAGTATGACTTTATAACTGTCAAGATAATAGTTTTAGAAGAGTAGACTATATCTGTATATCTGTAAAGTAGCGAGGATGAGTGTAGGCTCACAGCACTTAGGCCCCATGTGACCCATTGTTACATCCTCCCGAGGAGTTGTCCTCCTAGGTCATCGTCCATCCTGTCCTTCCTAGGAAGACTAGGAGACATCTCCTTTATATCGGCAGGTGTAGGCCAAGACTCACCGAACACACACTCTCTTATTGACGATAACTCCGGACTCTCGCATAAGACATGCCTGACAGTTTCATCTTCCTGTTCACACATCCTGCCTAGAGGTGTGTCCACTAGCCCCATAGTATTGAGGTGTTACCTTTCTTGACAGTAGCCAGTCAGAAATCCTACTTTTAAACGTTTTTTTTCCTGGTCATCGCCAAATATTTCTTCGTCGCCAGCTGCCCAGGGTGATGCTGGCAAGACTGCATCCTTTGATTCCATCCCATCTCTTAAGGAATTGAGCATGGGTGTAACGTTTGGCTAGTTCCGCAATTGTCGAAGTCGTTAGACCGTAGGTGTCACTGGATCCTAAAATTTTAAGTCCAGCCGCTTCCCTGGCTAAAGAATCGGCAATCCGATTACCTTTACTCCTGTCGTGCCCTTTAACCCACCTCAGGATACTATTGTTATCTGCCGAGCCGTTAGCTAAATCTTGGTGGCACTCTAGTTCTAGCCCCGATATAACACGTTGTCTGTTCAAGGCTTATAGGGCTTGTCTAGTATCAGTGCAGATTGTTATGTTTTTGCCAGAAATTTCTTTTCTGGTTAGTTCTTCTGTTGCAATTAAGATACCAGCCAGTTCTGTTTGAACCACGTTGGTATTTTTTCCCATTCCCCACTTAATCCTTAGGCTTAGTGCTCTGGAGCCTGAGCCTTCTTTCGTTTTTGAAACATCTGTATATATGCGTATTGCGTTTGCAGCATCTGACTCTGTGTTCTGTTTTATTTGTATTTTGTAGGGTTTATTAAACACAAACCCGGGTTTAATTGCAGCGTTATCTCCAGTCCAGAATTATGTACTCAGAGCTTCTGGACGGATGATATCTACCTTGTACTGATGAGGCGCAAATACGCTGGAACCGGTATTATCATCCCTTCTTATTGCAAACCAGAATGGTTGGTTAAATTGTGTTAAATTGTGAATATATCACAGCCCTGTTTAGCTTGGAGCTCTATTCATTGTCTGTCGGGGTACATAGCCCGAGAAGTAGATGTTTCTTCTAGATGAACGGTCTACTCTTTTAAATTAAATATGACAATTGTTATAGAAAACTGTAATTAAGCAAAAACAGATAAGGAGTCTATTATTAAATTAAAAAAAACAGCAATAAATAATGAATAGAGTAAATTAGTGGCAACACAATTAATAACGACTGGTCCTGTAAATATTTCCCTTTCCGGAAGAAAAAACCACCGGAGATTTTTGTTTTTCACGCAGTTTACGATCTTTGTCGTTCAATTTTTTCGCCTCTCACACATATTTATTTAGGATGCATGAAAAGGTTGAAATCGTAAACAGGTTTACTGCCCTTTTTTTAGAAAAAAATCAGCTCGATCTTATTTACGTAGGCTATCAAGTAAAGAATACCTATATAATAATAAAAACCAACAATAAAATGCTTAATCAACACGTGTTATTCTAAATCATAAAAACATACCGTAGAAGAGAAGTCACGATTTTACTGCGAATTCGTGGAGAAAATTAATTTGCGAAATATCAGTTGCAATGGGATTCCTTACAATTACATATTTTATTTCATTTCAAAATTTTTGTTTTATAGAACTCCTCACAAAAATTAAACAATAACTTTTTATTAAAGGAAACACTAATCAAATGTTTGCTTTTAATATTATATATAAGTCTGTAGCATACATTTTCAGGAGAATTGAAAACGTCAATTTTGCAAACCACGTTTAATGTGTGAGAGTACCCTTAAATATTTATTTTATTCTGTTTCTTATGCCTGGTTGCACCAGCTGAAAAACAGTCCGTTGAATCGGCCGATCAACCGTAAATCGTACCTTTCGTGTTGCACCACCCAAAAGCAGTCGGTTATAATTAACCGACCGTTTTCGGGCGATAATTGCAAATTGGTAATAACCTCGCTATTTTTCTAATGACATTTGTTTGATTTTGTGAAGTTTGCACGGATTCGGCAATATTTTCAATATTATTTATAGGTGGTACATTGTGATTGAAACATTACGGAAAATTACACATTACACAAAAGACCGAGATGTGATCCATTCAATTTATTTAACAATCAACAATTTAAAGCAAGATACCGTTTCTGTAAAGAAACAGTAAACCTGCTATTGTAAATTATTGGAGAATATTTAATAGGTTCCGAAAAAAATAATGGCGACTTCTATAATTCAATTTTATTATTAATAACGTTAAGAGGTACTATGCCACAGATTGATTTCAACAAGTGGGTGATCATATTATTGACATACATAAAAGTACAGTGTGTACAATAGTGCATCAAGTAGGGCACTACATAGCTTTATTAAGTGATCGCTTCATTGGAATGCCTAGAACAAATGAAAGAATTGGTGTGGTCAAACAGCAGTTTTATAGTTTTGCTAGATTTCCTGGTGTTGTCTAAGCAATTGACTGCACCCATATTAAGATTTTGTTGATAGAAATCGTAAGGGCTGATTTTCCATCAATGTGCAACTGATTGGTGATATGAAATTGAAGATTCCAGTTATAGTAGCAAGCTATCCGGGATCTGTACACGATAGTACTATTTATAACGATAGTTTAATTCGTGCTCGGTTTCTTGATAATGAATTTTTCAGCAGTAATTTGACAGGCAATGGAGGGTACATGTGCACAAACCACTTAATGACACCACTATGTAATCCCTAAACACAATCCCAAAATAATGATCAAAACTCACTTATTAGTACTAGAAATACTGAAATACTGTTCGGAATTTGGAAGCATTCTGTGAGAATGCAAATATAGGTTGAAAATGTATCAAGGGTAATCATTGGCACATTTGTATTATTTAATTTAGCAACAGAAAACGGTCAAATATTTTAAATTTATTGGGATCAACATATTGAATATAAAATTGAAGTTGAACATCAAGATGCTGAATTGGAACGAAATGGGAATGCATTACGAATTCATTAGATTAACACTTTTTTTTTTAAATTCGAACACTTCGAATTAGTAAAAAATATATTTTGAGCTAACTTTAATTATATATAAGACAGATGTAGTATTACATAAATTAATTATTTTCAAATTCAATTTCTTTCTTTCCATTTTATATGACATTGACAATACGTATAATGTAGGGTTAAAGTTTAAACGCTCACTTCACTTCACATTTAACCGTCGGTTCAAATACCAACTGTATCTTTTTCTGGAGCAACTAGTATTTTGAAAAATCGGAGAATCATCGATTAATCGGTCGATCAATGGTTATTGTATCGACTGTTTTTACGGTCGGTTGGTGCAACCGGGCATTGTATTTGTTTTTATAGTTGCAACAACAAAAATTTGTGAAAATTTCAACAGTCTAACCATTACGGTACATGAGAGACATCCTGGTGACAGACGGACGGACAGCGAAGTCTTAGTAATAGGGTGTTTTTTACCTTCTAGGTACGGAATCCTAAAAACCAAAAAGTTATCGAAAATTCAGTATTCAAATTCCAAAAACAATAACATATCGTCTGTTAAAAAATGACATAAATCGTTAAAATCCGATACCAATTTTCGCACACGTGTATCTCGAACGGAATTAAAACATAACTTCGGCAGTTCGTATCAACTTCTAATTAGTCTCCCTCATACATGTGTCAGTGGAAGATAAAACGTCCTTTATTATTATCGCTGACATGGCATATAAAATCCAATATGAATAATGTAAAATTTTATATCTGAAAGCAAACGAAATGTGGGAGAAACGAGAAATGCGATGATAATGTTCAGAGAATATTTTGTACACAATAACTGGAAAATGTTGATTAGAACTTAGAATTTGAAAAGTTCAAATGGACGTTATAATATACAGGGTGTCCTGAAATTCTTCTACCAAACTGATATGTTAGATGTAAATCTAACCTAATTTAACTTCATCCAAAAGTTCCTAGTACGGGAGCTTGCCAAAAAAAAGTAAATAATGCACTCGAATCACTGGACAGTTGCAATGAAGACACAAGTACTTCGTGTTCTGGTAATTTTGCTCAAAAACCTCCCTCAGATCGACAATATCTGAAGATAGGCTGAATAGTTTAGCCTCACTGAATGTGAAAAGAGTTTTGGACGAGTTTTTTCAGTACATCGCAGGATAAATTTCTTGTTTCATGTTAATTAAACTTCTTCATGAAAAATCAGCTTCTTGTCATTTTTAATAAACTTTACAACCTAACCTTAAACCTACCATGAAAAATATGCTCAAACCCGGCCAGGGGCATGTTGTATTGAACTGTGATCAAAGTTTTATAGCGTTAGTTTTGTTTAGATTTGTTAGTATATAAGGGGGGTTTTGGGGGGTTAAGCCACCCCATGGAAAATACGAAAAAGGTACAATAATGTATTATTAGCATACTGCATTCGGCGGCGCCTTCAATAAAGCTTTCCCCCTCTAAACCTATCAAACTCAAAAATCCCCCATGTAAAAACTATAGCTACGTGACTAAGTTGATTGGTCCTACTAGGAACAAATATACAGTGTGGAAACCACTTATGGAATAAAATTCTTTATGTCATTATTTTAGAAAATTATAAAAAATGCCGAGACACGTCAACTTTTGAATTGAGTTGTGCGTTATGTAAACATAAATGTAAATGTACAGGGTGATTCACGCAAGTATGCCATAGTCGGTGTTTTTTTTTAATGAAACACCCTGTATATTTGCATATTTTTAAAATCCTCTTAATGAACCGATTCCAACAACATAAATAATGTATGGTCAGTTATGAATTATACAGGGTGAAATTTTTATTTTTACAGTTATTAAACACATACATAAAATACCTGATGTATTTGATTTTAATACTTTAAAATAAATGCTCAAATTGTTCTCCACCTAGTTGTTGGCAATAGCACAGTCTCCTATAGAACTCCTCCTTAACTTTGTTTAAAGTTTGAGGTGAAATATTACGTATTTTTGTAGTTATCCTGTCTTTGAGGTCTATACAATGCTAGTTGGTTGTGTTGCATATATGTACTTTGTTCTTGAGATAACCCCACAGAAAAAAATCTAACGGCCACTCAATAGTACCTCTTCGTCCAATCCATTTATTGCGTTGGGATATAAGTTTGCCAACGCAGGCATAAACTTATTTCTAAGCATATTTAAATATTTTTCAGGTGTCAAATTTCCATCTATAAATATAGGACCAATAATATGGTCGCCTATGATACCGGCCCAAATGTTCACCTTTTGAGGGTATTGAGTATGTGTCTCACGCATCCAATTAGGATTCTCTGCGGACCAATATCTACAGTTCTGTGGGTTTACCTCTCCATTCAATGTGAATGTTGATTCGTTAGAAAAAAGAATGGTACCAAGAGCTCTCTCATTTCTGTTCAGCTTATTCATCAATCTCTCGCAGAAATCCATTCTACGATCTGGATCGTCTTCTGTTAACTCCTGCACAAAAGTTAATTTGTAGGGATGAAGTTTTTCTTTATGAAGACATCTTAGAACAGTTGTATGACTAACATTATTTTCACGGGCAATTTGACGTGTACTTGAAGTTGGATTCTCTTCGACACTCAACAAAATATCCACTTTCACATCATCTTCAACGAAGTGTGGTTTTCTTTTCAATGGTTTGACATGTCCAAGTTCTCTGAAATGTGCATGAATTTTAGACACAGTACTTTGTGAAATATTAGGCAATTCGGGATACCTGTGATTAAATAAATTTGCCACTTCAACTTGACTTCTGCAGTTATCCCCGTACCCGATCGTCATTAAAATCTCAATTCGGTGAGTCTCAGTTAAATATTTCATTGTTATGTCGACAAGGAAAGAGTGTTTGACAAAGATTTTACTTTTTCAGTATAAACTGTCAACACATCAACAACTGACAGGATAGAAAACAATCCACATTATTTACCGATTTAAAACAATCCACATTATTTACCGATTTTGTCCAATTATTGACGTTTTTAGGCAATTTTTAGGTATTTATGATAAAATTCATGGGCGTAGCAGGTTTTGTTTAATATACAAATACGTTTAATAATTAGTTAGTTTAGATTTTTGATAAATCCATATTTAGCTAATTTAAAAAAGTACCAATATTTCAAGTGTATAATAAATTATTAATTTTAAAATTTCACTCTGTATAATTCATAATTGACCATACATTATTTAGTTTGTTGGAATCGGTTCATTAAGAGGATTTCAAAAATATGCAAATATACAGGGTGTTCCATCAAAAAAACAACACCGACTATGATATACTTGCGTGAATCACCCTGTACATTTACATTAATGTTTACATAACGCACAGCTTAATTCAAAAGTTGACGTGTCTCGGCATTTTTCTAAAATAATGACAAAGAATTTTATTCCATAAGTGGTTTCCACACTGTATATTATATTATGGTCTGACTTAAAGTTTTCTTGAACCCTTTTGTTTTGATTTCAGATATGGATGAACTCAAGAATTGGACCAAAGATGCTGTGGCTTATTCAAATATTTAATGACAAAATCATACCTCAAGATGATGAAAAAGCTATATTTGTGAAGAAATTGGTGCGAGGTGATATTAAAGACACCTTCCATTTTACTTATTGTATTAAATTGTTTTTTTTAAAAGTTCACCGTGGTAGTTTTATTACGTCAAATACCTTCTGGTTATATAACATAAAAGAAACACTTCGTAAAATAGTCCTTTCCACTAATTTAGCGGGATAAAAATATGACATTCTTTTCGCATTTGATTCCTCCATTAAAGAAAAGAGCATTTTTGGCCCCACGTTATCTCAAAAAGGATGCAGTAAAAAGACCCTATTCTCGAGATCGGGGTCGTGGTCGTCTTATAGAGATGGAAAGAAAACCGTTATTTGCTGTGACGTCGTTATTTATACAGAAATCACTGTGTATACAGTGTGTCCATTAAATAAGTACCGTTAATTAAAGGCATGATATATTGTTAAGAAATATTTAAAATATCCAAATGCAACTTTTCTCTAACATTCTTAGTTTGTGGGATACAGGCTGTTAAAAGGTGCAGAATAAATACACACTTCATTTTATATCTTCTCGGGGGATCGAAGTATATATATATATTTACATTTTAGATTCCATAAACAAATTTTTTCCATGCTTTTCTATCTTTTGCTAAAGTTGATGCTTCTCTCCATGTCGTGCTTCTACGTTGTAATATGTCACCCATCACTGTATTCCATGTCTGTCTTGGTCTGCCTCTCTTCCTTTTAATCTGCGATTTCGCTTCGTATACACGTTTCACTTGTCTGTTATTATTCATTCGTTGTATATGTCCCCACCAACTTAATTGTCTCTATTCTATAAATTGTACTATAGGTTCTACCCCTAAATCTTCTCTGATATGTGTGTTTCTAATTCTGTCTTTCCTAGTAGCTCCTATTATACGTCTCAAATATTTCATTTCAACGGCTTGTATCTTACTTTTCTGTGTATTTGAGAGATTCCACGATTCGCATCCATACGTTAGTATATACTGGTCTATATATGGTTTTAAATACTTTGATTTTTGTTTGATTTGAAATCTCTTTTCTATTGATGAATTTTCGATTCATGGCATAATACAGTTTTATTGTCTTGCTACCAATTTGTTCTAGTGGTACTCCAAGGTATTTGAATTCTTCGACTTGTTCGATTTTTATATTGTCTATTTTAATATCAGTTTTCGTATTTTGATCTCCTATTATCAATATTTTTGTTTTAGTGGTATTTATTTTCATGCCTTCTTCTTCCATTGTTTTTTCCATATATTAAGATTGTTTTGAAGTTGTTCCTCAGTACCTGCTATTATTACGACGTCGTCTGCAAAAACTCCGTACGATATTTCGACTTTTTCTAAATTTTTATATCCTACACACATCTTTTTTACTTCATTTTCACATTTTTTGATTATATTGTCTATATGTACGTTGGATAGTGTTGGGCCTAGTCCTCCACCTTATCTTAATCCCATCTCTGCTTTGAATCCCTCTGATTTAGTGTTATTTCGTATTACGTAATTGATATTTGTTATATATAGGTTTTGAATAATTCTTATTATTTTGTTGTGTACTCCTCTTTCTTTCAGGCCGCTCCAAACTTTTACTCTGGGTACTGTGTCGAAAGCTTTTTCAAGATCTATGGATGCTAGATATAGATTTTTATTTCGCAAATGACGTTTTTCTATTAATTGCTTGATCGTGAAAATATGATCCTGAGTGCTCCTTCCAGGTCTAAACCCGCTTTGTGCTTCTGATAAATGAGTATCGGTATAAGTCTATTGTTTCTTATTTGATCAAATATTTCTATAATAGTGTTCAGTAACGTTATTCCTCTATAGTTATTACAAATTTTTGGGTCTCCTTTCTTGTGTATCTGTGTTATTAATGCTATTCCCCATTCGCCCGGTATTTTTTCATTTTTCCAAGCTTTATTTAGTATAGTGAGTATACTTTGAAATCCTATTTCTCCCAAGTTTTTGATCATTTCAGCCGGGGGATTGAAGTACAAATTTAAATTTTTTTGTAGGTTATTGTCTCTTCAAAACACATCAACAGTAGGTATTAATTATGACAAATTCTAATAGGATTTCGTAAACTTTTATTGTACCATATTTTTAAACACCTAGTATTTAGAGCTTAAGCTATTGTATGCAATTCTTTATTAAATTTTCTACATAAAAGGTTCTCTTTGTTGAACTCGATAGGACACTCCATTTTAAAGATTTTTTACTTTTTATTAAAGTAAAGCACTTTTTAAGTTTTTTTTTCTCAAATAAATTTGTAGTACCTACTTGAAGATCACTTAAAAATAATTTAAACACAAACGTTTCTTATGGGTTTGTAATTCATAATTATTTAAGGGAAGTTAAAGAGTTAAAAAAATATTTACGACTACTACAATTTTATTGTTTAAAAACATTACAACATAAAAAAGTGACTTACTGCGATAAAAAGTTAAAAATATCAAAAACGGAATATTTACGACTACTACAAGTTTATTATTGAAAAACAATACAAAAAGTGTCTTATTGCAATAAAAAGTTAAAAATCTTAAAAATGGAGTGTTCTATCGAGTTCAACAAAGAGTACCTTTTATTTAGGAAATTTAATAAAGAATTGTATACAAAAGTCTTTAGGTCTCAATACAGGGTGTTTCAAAAATATGGTACAATAAAATTGGACAAACCCCTCGTACCACGCCACTGGCTTATTAGAATTTGACATAATTAATGATGACGATGTGTTTTGAAGAGACAATAACCTACAAAAAATTTTAAATTGCATTTCCATTTCCATCCCCCGAGAAGATATAAAATGTGTATTTCTTCTGCACCTTTCAACAGCCAGTATCTCACAAATTAAGAAGGTTAGAGAAAAGTTGCATTTGGATATTTTAAATATTTCTTAACGATCTATCACGCCTCCAATTTACGGTACTTATTCACGGGCAACCTGTATATAATTTTTACGTGAAAATATAGTAAATAGGAATAAAAATAATCTTAAACATTAATAATGTTGTAGTTAATTTACAATTCAGCATAAAAAAATTTTATCCGGGTCTTGTCTAGGTGTCTCAACTCTAGTAATACGACACTTTTATTGCCCGTGGCGACTCTCGGGAGTAATTAGGTGTAGGTAGGATATAGTATAGTAACGCGAGAAGACCCCGAGAATCATAATACGGTGCTTTCTAATATTTCAAAGTAAAGTTATATGCCGCGCAGTCACTTCGAAAAGGTGTGTGCGACATAAGGTGAACGTAAAAAGGATGTTATTGAAATGGATAGCCGACGCATCGAGTAATAAAAGTCCTTTTTCGAAAAACGTTTCCTTTCTCAAACGGTCCTTGATGGTAAAGGAAAAATGCGATGCACAAGGTGTCACAAATGAGAATGAAAAAACAAGCCGTAGTTCAATTTGATCCTCAGTAAGTTAATTTTCGAGATATTGTCAAACGGCTATCTCAAATTTCTTTTTTATCTAGCTAGATAGTTGAAGGGTCCAGTGTCTACTACAGAGTGACAAAATATCGCAGTAAAGCTATATCAATAGCTATGTAAATGTCACACTTGCTAACTTCATATGAAGATAAATTATCTATTACACACTATATCTCGGAAATTATACAGTTTACTAACGTTCTAGAGCA
Source organism: Galerucella tenella (assembly GCA_910591685.1). Taxonomy (NCBI): domain Eukaryota; kingdom Metazoa; phylum Arthropoda; class Insecta; order Coleoptera; family Chrysomelidae; genus Galerucella; species Galerucella tenella. Next base: position 14,558 of record CAJUYH010005982.1, read on the forward strand.
GAATCGTCAACCCTGATGAACGGACCCGAAACAGCTGTGGGCATGCCCAGATGCTCAACTAGGTCATGGTTAAAAGGGTGGGTAAAAGAGCAACACAATAAACACTGGCAAATACATGGGAAGAAATTAATAAAAGAACCATCAGAAAAAGTAGCGAAAGAACTGTTCTCAATGAGCAGGAACAAACTACGCACCATATCGAACGCATTGGCTGAATAGGCTGTAGTCAGAGCACTAGGAGTATCCACAATAAGCCCAGGAGGCATTTAATAAAAACGTTCTGGTTGCACCATGGCTTGCATAAAAAAAAATAAGATGAAGTCCTACGTACTTTTTTAATCTTTTATAGTTTTCGACATACCTTACAAAACCATCCAATTTGGAACACCCTATATATCGGATATGGAACTAAACAAGGTTTGTTGCATCCGTATTTACTTACACGGCTATACGTTGTGTTGCAATGCAAATATTTATTTTTATTTACAGTTACGTGTTACCAATATAATTCGAACAAAAATGATGGATTTTTCCACTACCTGTGAGGATGATAATTATCTTCTTCTAGCCAACTGAGAAGTTGAATTTCTCTATTAGTAGTTAATAATTTCCTCTATTATTAACCTAGGTCAATAATGGACAAATTCAAATATTTTGAGATTTCAGGGATATTAGTTCAAGAAAAATTTGTGCAACATAATTTTGTATACCCAGGAGATTGTCTTCAACATATTTGCTGCTTGAAATTACCTATCAAGATAAAATTATTTGAATAAAAATGCCATTAGTTTAAAATTCGCGCTCAACCAAAAATGACTGATGACATAACGAGTACGTTCATAATATGTCGAAAACTGACTTTGTACTTGTCAGTCAGCGCTTCTTGTGGTGCGTTTGTGAATTATTTTTAATTTTTGTCTCAAATTTGGCTAGTAGTGGGGAAAAATTGTATAAAAACCATGGTGTTGAAGACATTTATAAACCTCGCACCTTATTCCGCCTCGGGGCGAAGTACATTTATTTCCGAAACAAGAAATTTCTGCAAACTGCATCTTCTCTTTTCGTCACTATTTTACAAGTAAAAAGAATTGTTTAAAAGGTAATATTAAGAGGAAACCGAGTTATATGACCACCCTTTGTCACAGCAGAAACTTATTATCTCGAGATATATTGCTAAATAAACGAAGTTAAAAAATAGGTTCGTGTTTCAGACTTGGCCTATTTGTCAGGAGAAACGAATTTTCGGAAAGCAGACGAAGAAGCGAAGACATTCCCTCCCTACTTGAATAACTTTCAATTGGAATTCTGCAGTAGCTTGAGATATTGGAAAAGTGTCATATTATAAAGTTCACTAGAAAATAAAGCAGATAAATTAGAATTTTCACAATCCAATAAATTTTGGGAGGACGGGTGATATTAATGTGGATAATGTGTCATATAAATGTTTAACTGCTTGAAAATTATAGTAACATGGTTGATAAATGGATCTAGCTTTTTACGATAAATGTTAAAAGTACCTACTTACAAGTCTGGAGATTTGAACATACCTGGAAAAAAAAAATAAAAAATTAGTCAAAATAGTTATTTACGTAACAAGTACCGAAAGTGATATTTTACTTTCGGGTAGCGTTACGTACAATATTTTTTCTGCAGCCGTTAGTAGATAAAATATTAAAAAATAATAGGGATAGATACTATAAATATTACTTATGTACATTAACTGTACAATTATAACAGGTAGCAGCTTCACTGATTTCATGTGGAATAATTATTTCCCCGTCACTTTCGTTGTCGAAACTATCAACAAATTTATTTTGACAAGCGATGTCATAATAAAAATTTCGTAAATGTCATTGCTAAGGCCGCCTACAAAGATATTGAAAATTATTCCGAAAGTAAAAAAATCGTGTGCATCTTGAGTGATTTGTTTTTATATTAATCATTAACTATGTGTCATTTAAGTTTTATAAATTGTCGATTATACCATATAATCTCCATGCATATAATTTTTGTATTATTACAGTTTCCTGTAATAATATTGTCGTATTTAATAACTGCGTTATCAATAGATATCGCAGAATAATAATTATTCTAACGCTTTATAAGATTTGAAAAATATTTTCCAAAGACAGTGACCGTTCAAGGAAGAAGCAATAACTACTTCCCGGGCTATAGGCCCCGACGGATATTGAATTACACTTCAAAGTCAAACGAGGTTAGTATATCTAGTAGATATATTATATTTTGCATAATTTCAGACAGCTAGGACAACTTTTAAAGATTTCTCTTTCACTTTGATGCATTCCCCATTATTCACTCAATTTTCTCAAACAATAATAAACAAACTAAATCATTAGACAGTACGAAATACAGATTGCAAAAACTCTATTCGAGCCATGCGATTTACACAAGTGCGACAAGGAAAATATGAGAAAAACACTTTAAAGAGAGAGACAAATAATTGTGCGCAGTCAGCTGTTGCGCCAAATGTATTAATCTGTAAATGTTATTTCCAATTTTTCTCGGCAACAATGTTAAATACCAATAATTCTTAAATTGAAAGCAGTGTATAGATTTTATTTATTGCAGATTGTAATTTGTCCGTTTATTTTCTTGAACTACATTATTTTATTCTTCTCTGTGTTGATCTCACTTATTTTTCAAAAGTCAAGAATATTACCAATCTCGAATTTCTCCCAATAAATACGGCGTTATCCCGTATTAAAAGTTAGATGCAAAATAAAATAATTATTCCGTAGAAAGTACCAAACATTTTAAACTGGCAACGCTGCTTTCATATCAGATTGGTAGATGGAGCTGAAAACACGCCCAACGCTGACTGCGAACATTTATTCTTCTCTCTCTCTCTTTCAAGTAGTTTTTCTCATATTTTCCTTGTCGTACTTGTGTAAATCGTATGGCTCGAATAGACTTTTCGCGATCTGTATATTGAAATATGTAAACTTAAATCAATTTCCAAATCATTAGAAATATAGGAGAAATTATTCAGAATGTCATATTCTCAATATCTTTTTTTTTCTTCATAGTTATCCAGACAATTTTAATATGAAAATCACGAATTTCCCTAATACAATGCCATTCCAATATTCCAGGTAACTTTGAACTAAAGGAATTTCAATTGAAAGATATTTTGCTATTTGCCGGTAAGGAGCGCTAGCACAGAGTCGAAGTGGCTATTAGAGCTATGCGGGATTCTTGAAATCTCGAGTATTAATTATGGTAGGAAATTGATTTTGTTTTACTAGAATAATGTTACAAATGTAACGGAAGGAAATCTCTCTCTCTCTCTCTCTTGCTCGAAAATTAATCGAAATACGGAGTCTAGTTTTGTTGGAAGTGATGAATAAGACCAAAGAAAACTAGAAGATATAGTTGAAATAATACCCTTCTTGGTGTGCGTCATCGATTGTTAATGTCTTTCTAACACATTACGTAGGAAGAAATGGAAAAAAAGGCAGGTCAGTGATTAATCCTAATCAAAATATCACAATAATGAACCGTTCAAATGTATTACAAATCTTAACCCTAATCTTTGACTTACAAAAATTTGATTGGTTGATGTTTAGATTACGCTCAAGCTCAACCTATCAATCGAGAGTTTAAAATACTATGAAGGCGTTACTTTCGTAGCGGCAATAAGTCTTACGTCTTTTTCTACTGTCACACTGACAGTTCTTGACAGGTCTGTACTTTGTTGTTTACGGTCAATTATTATTTATGAATATGAATATTATTGTTTTATTCATATGAATAATACAAAAATATGCATGAATACACATCAGTATTTTGAAAGTTCTCAAGTATTTTCAGTTAGAAAAAGAAGCTGGTAATTATTAATTGCATAGCCTTTTCGAATTTGGCTAAATACAATCCTGGTGATCTTATTTATCAAATTTAAGGTTAGCTATATGTCAAAATAGCAAATAAAATAAACGACATGCCGAAAACCCGGATATACGTCACAATCGATGACATAGGCATATTTTTGTATTATTGAAATAAATATAACAATAAGATTAATATTCACTTTTTATAAATAATAATTGACCGTAAACAACAAAGTACAAACCTGACGAGAACTGTCAGTGGGACATTAAAAAAAAAGATGTAAGACACATTGACGCTACGAAAGGTAAGTATACATCCTATTTTGAAGGATGTAATTTCTCCCGATTGATAGGTCGTGCTTGCGCGTAATCTAAACATCAACTAATCAAAATTTTTAAGTCAAAGATTAGGGTTAACGTTTGTAATACATTCAAACGGTTCATTATTGTAATATTTTGAATGGGATTAATCACAGACTTGCTTTTTTCCCATTTTTTCCAACGAAATGTGTTAGAAGGACATTAACAATCGATGACGCACACCAAAAAGGTCATTATGTGAACTCTAGTGGAACTGGGTCGTTTTAGTTATTCTTTTATTTTAGCATCCATGTCGGATTTTCAAAATTGTCTGGCTTTCTAAGAACGTCACGAATTAACTATGTAACTAAATTTGTATAGTGAGCTTAGCAATTTTAGAGTATTCCTCTCATAATTTTCTAATTTCTATTTGAACAATAATTAATTAAATCAAATTTATTCGAGTTCGGGACTGTCTAGAAGAAATCTTCTTATATTCCTTATTTCTAACGGAGCAAAGGCCACGTCTAGAAATGTTTTCTAAAAGGACTTTTACTACCCCTTTGGCGATCTATTTCGATGGCATCCTTTTGTGCGCATAGTTTTAGCGAGGTAGCAGCAAAAAGGAGCAACGCGAGACATTAAAAAAGAAATTTACTTTGACTAAGAAATTGCATAGTTAGTTCGTTAATTGCATAAAACAGCCAATTAAGCACTTGGTAGATAACATGAGTGGTGATTTCAAATTAAATATTTGATTTTATCTGCGATTACTCAGCTTCGCTAAAAGCTAAGATTTCTTTGACTCAAAGAGAATCCGCGAAATGATTTCCTGTGTGCACAATACCAAAAATACTCTCCGACCGCTTGTGGAATTTCAGAAACTCAAAAGGACCTTCACATCAAAAATGTGCGAGCGACAAAAAATTTAAAAGTTACTAAATCCTCTGACCAATCCCGTAAAGCCCTCAAGTACCCATTTATTCATCACCTTTGTCCTGGATAACATAACAACGTTGGCCGGAAAAAAGAAAGTTTCCATATGAATTCGCGAGTGGTACAATTTATATAAAAAGGAACACATTTTTTGCGTTTCGGAACAATGTAAACGTGAAGAATTTGTATTATGTTACATGCACCAGTGGCGTATCTAATAATTATATCGCAGATATGTGGTGGAATTTCAATTGTTTAAATATAATTCGAGGTTAGCTGTCAAAAACCAGGGAAGCAACTTTGCAAAATCTACTACTAAAACACCGGTCTGTCGTTTTCAAGGTCGTAGCCTACTTTACGTAAAAAGAGGAGATCGAACTCCATTGTATTACAATTACAGATTATGGTAGAGGGCGCCAGTTTAAAACCCGTACCATGACATTTGATGGCAGAATAATAACTGTTAGTTAACGATGTTTTATTGGTTGCTATATCCTTTGACAGTTCCCGGTTCACCTAGGAGGTACGAAAACTAGTAACATAATAGGTAAATGGTTTAACAGGTAGGTTTAGGTGAAGCCCAAAGCCCTAAACCATCATCTTTTTGTTCAATAACAATAATAAATATAAAAAATTTTCAATCTTAATATTTCTAGTTATTACTTTGAGCTTTTGTCAAAGAATACACCAACTCAACAAGAAGCGAAGCTTCCGATCATTTTTTTGTATGCGCATGTCTGAAAGTCGCCATTTTTATAATAAGATTCTTGTCATATTTGACTTAGTTTGTTGTCTGTCAACCAGCTTGGTAAACAAAAAGCATTTTTCAATTTTTGTATATAATTTTTACTTCGTCCCTTGTTTCGAAAATTATTACTGAATTACTTGAAGCTATGGGAAGAATAACTTGTGCTGTTCGGGGATGTCACTCGGGAACAGGAGAAGGTATATCTATGTTTGGATTCCCAAAAGACCCTGTTAGGTAAGTCTTTAAGTTTCTTTTGCTAATTTAGGCATAAGTATAAAAAATACTCAAATAAATATTTGATTAGGTATTCTTTGACATTACATTGAATAGAATTTTCATGAAGTGAACAACTTTTGTGATAGATTGTGTTGACTTATTCTACCTAACAATAAACATATTATATTAGCAAATAAAACACCAGCAAATATATTATTTGTGTGTATTATTTGATATTAGCCTGAACTTATTATTGTCCAGGAATATTTTAGATCCCAGCTATGGTTACAGGCTTGTAATCATGAAGATTTGTCTGGAAAGACAACAGTTCAACTTAAAAAAAATTACAAGCTGTGTGAGCTTCATTTTGAAGACAAATTTATCACCAAGTGTGGAAGCTCTAGGAGATTGTTCGAGTTAGCTGTACCTACGAAATTCTTAGGACTAAAACAACAGTCATGTTTTGACAAATGATCCCCCAAGAAAGATAATTGTTCACTCTGGTAAATATTAAGCTTGATTTTAGTTATTGGAATCAGTTGATGTATTTTATTGTTATTTGCATTTATAATAAGTCTACTTTGTGGCAGTACCAACTCTTACTTTGTTTTAAATCAGTTACAACAATGAATAACATTATAATTGCAGATAACATACCGTCACCTTCTTCATGTGGAACAGAAAATTTTCCTAGCTGTCAAGCTTTGCCATTATTGGGTAAATATTTCAATTGTTCAAATACATCTGTTTATGCAATGCATCAAAACGTATAGTTTATTCACAAGTATGTATGGTATACATAAAAAAACTACACATATATTTTTCTTACAAAATCCACATTATTAAA
>CAJUYH010005983.1:0-21450 GCA_910591685.1 Galerucella tenella
CTTCATTGGAATATTTAAATATCTACCGGACGGCGAGTAGCCAGTCCTTTTTTTCTTACCAACATGTGATTCTCGTCGAGAACCTGTAGCATCGATCACCGCTGAAAGGCAGATTTTTACATTTGATGTGCGACGGACAATCTCCGTTGGTGAGGATCAGTATATACACTGATATTGGCCAAATATTTCAATTCTTCTCTCCCATAAAGAGAGAAATTAAGAACACACTACTAATATGTAAATTCTTTCTCGAAGCGGAGCATGTGAACAGGAAAGGGATATGCAACGTATGTCCATTGCTCATCGCATGGTTCAATTTAATAGCCAGTAGTAAAAATAAGCCTTCTTTCTCGGTTCTCCTGTGAACCATAAACCTATAAGGAAAAATTTCAATTTCTTGTGAGAGGTTTACCTACCTACCTACAATTTTGATGCCCATAATTTTTTGTACAATCAAATCTAAAAACATGGTTGCATTACACGTGCTCCAAGCTATGCTTGCAAGCTGCATCGCAAGCTTAAGCGGAGTCTATACTTCCGTTTAAAAAAGTGAAATCTCTGGAGGAAATATTTTCCATTGTATATCCTTACTTGCCCGGACTAATACTTCTTCCTCAAATTATAGCATTGAAACTATGGGTTATTTACAGTATTCCATAGACTTGAAAGCATTGATAGCATTCCAGAAAACTCATTCAAGTTTTAAAACTTACTCAAGGTTCAGTCCAATTATATTTTGCATTTATTTAGTAACGTTTCATACCATTTCAGAAATAATTCGGTGATGAATAATTCAATGAATAAAAGACATGAATAAAGGGGCGGTGAAGGTTTACGCAGCTTTATGTTGGTGCTTTCCATTTAGTCACCCCACGTGTCTCCATATACATCGTCATTTATTTCTAGCGTTTTACTAACTGCAGATCGTGTTTTGAAATCCCGATTTGAATGCAAATCATTAGGAACGTCTAGGGAATATCCCTATTTCCTTTTTCCCCAGATTATAATACCTATAAAACGATCTAGGTTTTAAAATATCGTCGAATAGAAATGGTGTTTGAAGCTGTAGGATTTATGTATATTTTAGTAGCTGAATAGAACGGTTTTGAGTGCCGTTATTCATTAGGAAATTTACGGAGTAGAAAAACATGGAAACGTGAAGATAAAAAGTAAAAATGCTGGAATTCTAAAGCTTTAATATTTGAAAAGCAAAAAATGAACAAAATTGCGTTTTCTGTGTTGGAAGTTGTATGACAATTTCAAGAACGTATATTAAATATTTTTTATCAATAAAGAATTTTTTATTACCACTTTAGTACTAAAACATTTATTTAACTGAAATGACCACATTTTTGGAGGCAATTTATACGCAATTTTTTTTTATAAATGGATTTTTTTATTGGGAGTGGAAATTTCTTAAACGGCGAATATGGGTCACCGAGGGCGTTTCGACGATTTTGCTCATTTATTGCTCTCCGTATATATTTTTATATTTGGCACACATGTTTCGCTATCCCGGCTTAGGAAAAAAACGATTGTGTTTGTGAGACAACACCATGTATATTGAAATACTGTAGTCAGATTTGGATAGAGCATAAGAAACTTGAAACAAAAACTACTCTTCAAATTTTCACGCCAGCACTTGAATTTTGAACTCAAAGGGAAGTTTTCAAGCATTAAGAAGTTTATTCCCGTTCGTACCTTTCAGAATGAATTCACAACTTTTATAAACTGTTTAAATTCAGAGAGCACAACATTTTTTCTTCTGTTTTACAGCTGAAACGTTTGCAATACTTAGTAAAGTTATGCTCAACCCATTGTGCTGATCCCGGAAAACTAGACCTGGAAGAAATAGCCACGGAAAAAACAGACTTGAGAAAATGATCATACTATTGGGGGTAAATTTATTCTAATTTATTTGTAAACATGTTATCGAAAGATGCAGGGGTGCGATCGCTATGCGAAGGATATGTTCGACTACTAAAGAGGAAGGGAAAATGTTTTTTTTGCGAATAACATTTTGCGCCTTATTATTATTGCTTTCTCTCATGTTCTTCATTCAAAATTTTAGGGGAGCACCACTTCAAAATAATTATAATTTACCATTTATAGCCAATTATCTCGGAGATGTGGGTTGTGAATAAATAAATAATAATAATAATAATAATAAAGTAACATTTTCATTGCTCTTTTTTCTGAAAAATATATTATAGGGACTGAAAGACATTAGTACAGCACGAGTATATTTTTTTAAGGTATTTTTTTCCGAGCCTATTTTTTGCTCTGAAACTACTTAGAGATCGTAGCAAGGTTATTGTAGCTCGGGTACCAGGGTACAAAGGCCATAATGGCTACATAAGAATGGATAGCCCACACATTTATGGACAAACTCACCAAGACAAACCCAAAAGAATCATTTCATAATAGAATATCTGTCAAAGTTTACTGTAGAGGAATGGGTGAAGACGAGAATATTGTAAGAGCTGTGGTGTCTCTGCCTTACTGGCACTGTAAGCTCATTAGGCACTGGAATCCACGGGTGCTTGGTGACTGGACACTGCAAACTGGAGAAAGCATCTGTTCAAAATGGGCAAAGTTGGTGAAGCTATGTACAGAAAATGTGAACTCTGTGATAAAACACCACTCACTCTGCTTCTGCAAGGACTCAGACGGTAGCACTTTGGAGTGGTCTATATAGAAGACGAGTATCGTTATGATTGACATTACATATTGATAGTAGGTAAATACAGTTTACACCACTACACCAACAGTAACACATTATGTGATCAGAGACTGAAGGTAAAGTCGTATTCCAATTTAGTACAGTTGTTTGCAGCAGACATAATTACTATTTCAAAGTGATAATTTTATATTTCTATGTCATATAAAATACTCATCAACTGGCAAATCTAATTGAATAATATTCCCGTGCTGCATACGTTTCTATCTTGCCAAGTGTGTTGCATGGAATAATCTAATTTATTAATCACTTCAATTATCGTTTCTGGAGAATCGCTATAAACTTGACATAGATTCCGAATATTACGTTGTATTTGCCCAGTGCTAATGATTTAATGGATATTGTGTATAGACAGTATCGAGTGTGAGTAGAGTTAATGAGGACTTGGCTGGAATAGATGCGCTACATTTCGGACTTTGAAACCAAAGATGGTTTCGAGAATTGGAGCTTCAAGTATGGAACGCCTCAATTTCGACATTTTACGTTGTTGTCGAATCTTCCCTTTTTTCGGTTAATTAATGAACTTTGTAATTTCAAATGAATCATATTTTTTTGCTTTTTGAGATTTTTAAAAAATATTGAATATTTTTCATGTCATGATTATTACGGAGTTATCGCTGCACTTAAAGTATCTTCTCCGCAGTTAAAATAATACATTTAAGTGGCTATGATTGAATAATTCTTAATAATTTATATCCTGATAGAAATAATAAATAACAAGGTCTACTGTCAGTAAATTAGCAAAAGCTCAACGAAACTAGTGAAGTAGAAGTTTTATCCAAATAATGGCGCAGAATACCTACAGCAACACAAGACAAACCTTTAAACGTTTGTTTTGCAATACATTTTGTAGCATAGTCTATAAGATTCATGTCGGGTGATCGCGGGGACTATTTGATAACACCACGCCTTCCAATCCATCTCCTGTGACACACATTATTTAGGAATTTCCTCTCCACACGCGCATGGTGAAGTGTTTCACCATCTCATTGCAGCCAAATATTGTCCTTTGGGATATTGTTATTGTCTGAAAGTCTAGAATAATATCATTTCTAAATTAGAATGTGATTGAAAATACTTACTTGGATTTGAAAATTATCGATCCAAATCAGGTATAATAAAATGTTCCAATAAATATTGATACGCCGGATTATTCAAGTTTCCCTTTATGGAAAAGGGACCAATTATTCCAGTTCATATATTTAGTTTTTGTGGATATTGGGTGTGGGATTCACGCATACAACGAAGATTGTTACGTGACTATTATCTAGATTATGCCGATATACGATTTCATTCATGAAAAAGTGGCCTTATCGCAAAACATATCATTATTTAAGAAATTTGGATCGCTTTTCCATCATTATATCTGCAAACTCTTCATGTCTATCGAAATAATTATCTGACATGTATGGAATTTATATCCACGTGAAACTTTCATAACTGATGTTTGCGAAATATCAAGTTTCCTGTATATTTGTCTAGTTCTCAAGTGTGGATCGTCCTCTAAAATGACACAAACTTTTTTTTCAGTGGATGCGCCCTGATTTGGATAAATTTGGATGAACTGAACCAGTTTCGTTGAACTTTTTACTCAATTTACTGACAGTAGACCTTGTTATCATATTTCTATTAGGATATAAATTATTAAAGACGTTTCTTGCTGACTTCTACGTATACCACCATATCCTAATATTATTAGAATCTCAATTCGTTCTTTTCATATTTATACGATCCATAATGACTTTGAATAAACAACAACAATACTAATTCATTGAGATATTGAGATATTGAGAGAATTTATGTAGATATATAAACGTAAACATTACATGGTTTTAAATGAAACTAACTGTTTTTAAATGACTCCACAATATATTTGTAAAAATGTGTAAATTGCAAGTAAATTGACAATTGTTTCGATATAAATATCATCATCAGAATGACAGAAGTTACTTTTGACATGATGTATACTAAATTGAAGCAAAATATACGAATAAATTCGACTATAAAGTCTTTAGCACTGTTTATGACTGAATAGACAATACAAAACTAACCTATCTGTTTGAATTGTTTGCCCTGTACGGCCATATTAGGTCACGTTATCTGGATTGCCTAATAGTTATAAAAAAGACGAGAGCTATGTAACATATTAACTGAAGTAGATATATGAATAATCCAATGGGAAAATGAGCAAAACGATCAAATTAGTGTGAAAATTGAGCCTGAAAAACAGCAAACAAACAATGCTCCTGGGCCCGTATTCTCGAATGTCGGTCGGTGAATGTCGCGGGAGACATTTGTCGAACAAAAACGTCACATAAAAATTTGAGGTCGTGTTCACCACAGAGTACACTATCTAACAAGAGACGAAAGCTTTGTCGGTTCCTTTGAAGTCGTAGTGACAAGATATTGAGGAGAAATACGTCAAGGCATTGGAACATAAACTAGCTGATACACTGAGAAAAGTAACACGAGTATTGATTCAGTAGTAATACCACAGATTATAAAGAGAACAGATACGAGTCCCGGTAAAACATCAAACGATTTTCAGCTCCGTCGTCAATGACCTTGAACCTTTAACTCGGTATGGCCGCGATGTTGCAAGTTCAAAATATTTTCTGAATTTCTTACCAAATTGCACTGTTGACTCGGGGACAATAACAATTTCTAGTGCCGGATCTAGTTTTTTGGAAGTTTCCACTAAATTTTTAAAACTGCACCATGAATTAAAATTATAATCATAATCAAATATATATTTATGTATCTATTTAATACCTATATGTACATTCTTATGATTTGTTATAAATATTCATTACTCTTGGGAGATTAATTAATAAATACATTTTTAGATAACACAAATAATTACAAAAATCAACTAAATTTTAAAGTACAAATAATTCTTAATTTCTTTATTATCAAAGGGAATACAATATACACCTATGCATAATAATAATTTGTAGCACCAAAGTTAATATCAAAAACTTCAAAATTTCTCATATCATATAGGCCGGGATATTAAATCACATACTCTCATCCCTTGGAAATCGAAAGAACTTTATTTTTCTTTCATAATAAAATTTATTTGGACAGTCTCTGTATGAACAATACACTCCGCCGTGATGTTTATTCATTTTATAAGAATAATAGTCTATACCCCTATATTTTTATAGTTAATATTACCACAACGCACAATCAATTAGTCAAATAACACAATTAATATCGCCGATTGAACACCTTCAAACAAAAATGGCGTTATGAATTTTGATCACAGATTACAAGTGATTTTGAGCATGTTTTGACGTTTTGAAATTATAGGAGGTAACTTAACTAAATTGATCGTTCTGATTGGTTGAAAATGATACGAAACAAATAATCAAAGTAAAACCATAAATACACTAATAAAAATAGTATTGTTGATGAACATCCCTCCCAATTAGGACTATAGAATATATTTCCTAACTTCTAACATGAGAACACCTTATTATTCATATCATGTGTCTAATGAGAAGTGGCTTATTTATAAGGTAGGTGAACGATCATTATTCACCTAGGTTAATAATGAAATTACCTGGAAATTTATTCATTTCATAAAATGAATATCGAAAATGAACTCTAGAAATGTCCTTAGACAATATCAAATTATCGAAAACATGAAAATGGTTTAAAATAATAGAAGCAATGACGTTTATTGAATTCCTTCAGTTTCAATGATGTTCCGTCACTATAAAACTATTTAACTCAATAAAATAATACTCGGTGAACTGAGGGGAATGAACGGAAGTGACGACTTGACATTGACAGATAAACTAATTAATTCACGCATGTGCACACAAATTTGCGATCACGAAAACTACTTTCTTTCGCCTCTTGTTAGATGGTGTACTCTGTGGTGTTCACTAACAACCTTCGAGATTAGTCAACGTTCGACATTTTGTCGCATATTTGTCTCTGCCCATATGTACATACATGTAATAGTGTAATGTATAAAAGTGTAGCTATGTTATTGGAAATTCAATATAAGCGGTACTCTATCTGGTGGCAGAAAAGGAACTATTTCTCTGTACATTATTTTATAACCTTGACATAAATTTGTATAATAAATACAATTATTAATAGGTACAATTGAACAATGGAAATGTGTAAAAGATAATTGAGGTTATACACAATGTACAAAGAAGTAGTTCAATTATTGTCCGGCGCTACGATCTCAACAAGCAGAGTTTAAGTAACTGTTTTTTTGTTCTGATATAGTGAGTGATATCAGCTTTAAATTGTTTTTGTTTATTAAGTTCATATAAAATTCACTCAAATATTTTTGTCCTTGTTTTTTGATGGTTAATTGGTACATGTCTGTCGCATTCTTTTCTAATATTGTAGGAATGAATGAGATGAATAAATTGAATGGAACACGTCGTACTGTAATTAGTGACATTCATCCAATATAGAGCGAAGAGACAAGTAACGAATACTGACAAGATTCGTACATGCTTCAGTGTTTCGGGTATTCTAGTGAATATACAAAAACCTATATAATATGAGCCCATTTCCATAATTTTAATATACATAAACTGGAAGTGATTAGTGAATCAAGAAAAAAACATCAACACTTATACAAAATTTGTTTTTTTTCTTAACCTCTTGTTGTTTTGACATGATGCATATTGATCCACTTGTTTACTAATCGACATCTCTTGAGCTTCGATATCAAGGGTTGCGGATAGTAGCATCACAGTATACCAAAACAACCAGTAGTGCATCTCAGCTTCGCACATCGCTTGTACGCAATAATTTTATTTGACTTTGAAACGGCCATTCAGGTTTAGATACGAGGTCTGTATCAACTAACAGTTCTACTTTTTGGACAGGGAAGGATTAGTATTTAATTCAAAGTTGTTAAATTTATATTTCAAAGAAAATGTTATTGAGCAGATTAATGTCGTGAATAACATATAATAAACAATTTGAACATGTTACAAGGAAAAAAATCTAGAGAATTTAGAATCGGCAACAATAGCAAAACAAATTGTTATAAAAAAGAGGATATACTTATTGATTTTTATAAAATACCTAGTTAAATTTCATAATCCAATAATATTTAATTGCAAATTGAGATTACATTTCATTAAATATGACGCAAAATAATTAACTTATCCTTATTATAGTGTTAGAGATAATGCAAGGCCTATTTTTATTAAATTAGAGATTCTTGTTTATACATTTTGGAAGCTATCATTTTTGTGCATAAAAATATACATAAGTATACCACTGGATCAATAATACACAACTATAATACAAAAACCTGATTAGACTAACAACTACTGCTAGGCAAACAGAGTTCTATTACTGTAAGTGTATTATGGAAAAACTTCACACTTAAGAAATTGAAATTTATAGCGAAACATGCGCTTGTAGGGCAGGCATTTTATGAGATTGAGGAGGTATCCGATTTTGAATGGCCCAGATCTTCATATGAAGATTGATTTACTCTTTTAAATTTAATTAAATAAATAAAATTCCATTTTAATTGTAATAGTAGTTTACCTAACTAGTGCGGAAAGTGATACTTTTCCGCACGCTATTGCAGATGGCCGAACGACGCTTTAGCGGAGTTCGGCCAGCAATCGCGTGCGGAAAAGTCACTTTACGCACGTGTTAGGTACACTATTTTTTCTTCTGACGATTATTTTTTTATTTGTTGCTATGTTGATTCAAAGTGACAGATGAGAAATGTCAGATATTTATTATTATTTGACAATCATTTGATGAGGCTTATACCAGCCATTAAAAAATTATTGAAGCGTACGCGTTCCTCTTTATTGAAAATTATAGCAGAATTCTAATAAATTTCTTAATTTTTCAGTCATTTGGTAAACTTGGATATACAAAATACATATTTTGAATATTCAAATGTCAGTATATTCCTCAAATGTCAATAAATTTACTTTCCGCACTAGTGCGGAAAAGTGACTCTTTCCGCACGCTTTTTAGTGCGGAAAAGATTCACTTTCCGCACGTTAGTAGAAAAAATAAATGTAATCATGCTGGATTTATGTAAATTAATTTCAAACTTTTAGTGTGTAATGACGTGTCTAAACATGTTGTGTTTGTTTATTTGTAGAATAAAACTGGCATAATATTGTATACCTTTTTGTAAAGATCAATAAATTTCTTTCTTTCTTATCTCTTTTGAAATTTCTATTTAAATATGTGTATTTCTATTTAAGTGTATAATATAATACTTTTAGTTACATATAAATTTATAATAAATAAAAGGAAGAAAAACAGGGAAATCTAAAAAAACTTTTTTTTCATATATAAATGTGGTTTACTTTTACAGCTCTTTGCATACAAACTACACCTGCTTAACTTTATTCATCTTATTTGACTATGACTGTCACTCAAAAAAAAGGTAGAAAGTGTCGCGGGACACACGGTAGGAACTTTAGTTCGTTTTAAGCAAAAATTATGTAATACATCTGACGTTATAGATAAACGATTTGCATATTCTTTGGTGGTCGAGTAGTAAGCATACCAGACTCTCACGCAGTAGACCCGGGTTATATTCCCCGTGACGAATTTTTTTTTATTGTTAATTTTATTTTTAAATAATTATTCTGCTTGTTATTAATAACGACAACAGGTAGACGTTTGAAATATTTAGCAGAATATTCATTCTTATAGATAATGGTACGGTACCCTTCATGAGCGAGTCCGACTGGCAACATCTACTTATAACAGCATCGTATATTTAAAAAAGGAAACCATAGCATCATACAAATTGGACATTCAAGAACTGTACGTTCACCACAAAATAAGTGGAAACATAAAATTGAATTGTTAAATTTTTAATTTGAAGTTATATTACAGTTTATAGAAATTTTTATTTTCTAGATTTTTTCTTGAGTGGGTCGTAGAAAAAATATGCTGCTCGACTCGTGTGGATTGTCCATATCGCGTTTGAACGATTGAACGTCCTCGTGCGATATGGCCATCATATCCACACTAGTTGCACAAACTAGTATTTCTTTCAAAATATGCCCTTTTACATTTAAAAACAACCTGCCAAATGTCAATCCATTTTAAAGTCATCAAATTAAAACATTCAAGTTTTTAAAATTTCAACACCCTGTATTTCGAAAAGTAAATGTGCTAGACCCCTTAATCGCGCAAAAAAATTATGGAAATAGTATTAAAAATTTATCCGAACAAATTCAAGTAGATCACCAGCACCAGCTTTGCATAGAATTTTAATATAGCATCGGTGGCTCAGTGGTAGAATGCTCGCATTCCACGCGGGCGGCCCGGGTTTGAATCCTGGCCAGAGCATATGAATCGCTGCTTCGTAAAAGAGAGAGAGACTAAGGAGAGAGCACAATCACGCAAGCAGGGCACATAACGAAGCAACGTAACATAACGTAGCGTAACGTAACGCGTAATGGTCAGATCTTTTGCGTCGCGACCCCTGGTCGCTCAAACATAACCTGACGTAAAGGAATAAAGTTCCAAAAATTTTAATTCACACCACGCCACTGCTTTGCGTTTTGTTTAACATGTATATATTATAGGTACAATATAATGGTATATTACAAAGTTTATTAAGTTTAAAAAACTCATGATTTCATAATTTAGCTAACTTCAATTATCTTCTTCAGAAATATCAACAATACTTTTGTGAACATTTAGCTCCAATTCGGATTCTTTTTTTGCTAATTCAGACAATGGTATCACCTTTACCAATCTTGGAATAACCGCGACTGCTATTTTTTCTATTATTCCTTTCCTTATATCTTCATTGGTTGTCATTCGTTTTTGTCTAAGTTCTAATATTATTTTGGATATTAGACCCAAATATTCAGCTTGATTGGCAACTTTATTGTAAATACTGATTTCTATTTCTTCTCCGCTAATGTCGGTCTTTGCTTTTAAACAGCGTAGCTCATGGTCAAATTTTGATATTACACTTTGTCTGAATGCCAGTGATTTCCATCTTTCACCGGACATTTTATTTATCTTTTATTACTTGACATATGAATGATTTGACAGTTGAATACATTTTTTTATTACCGATGGCATGGAGACTAGATATAGTCAAAAGTGCTCCTATCGTGCGGGTTAAAAGGTCACTAACCATATGTATCAAATCAGAAGACACAGAGGTTACCAAGATGTGAGATTACAGATATATCCGGAGGAAATAATAATGGTTGATGTTTCCTGCACACTGGTTGACGAATTTCCACTTTTTCATCCATTCTCGAAATTATCTATCAGATAAAGTACCCTTTTTTTTTGCTTGAGAATGCAAAATTCCGGAAAACTGCTTCTTATTATTCATATTGTCAAAGTGACATAACTGACATTTGAATACTATAAACTTCGCTGGTGAAAGACTTTTTAGAATCGCTGAAAACTGAATACATATCCTTTTTTCTCCCGTCAAAACTGCATAAGTCTATCTTATCCAACTTACGGATTTTATTTGGAAGTTATGATTAAACGCAATAAAAGAAAACAAAAACGGTGAGTATGTATTTGTTGAATCGTATGACCCGCATGATAAGACTGCATTTGACTATAATATAAAGAACACAAACTTGTATAGGAAAAATTTCGAAATTGTGTCCGGCGGTAAGCAGTAAATGGTGGATGGCGCGAGAGTAGTTAAAGATCAAAAAGACAGAGTGAAGTCTTAATCTAACAATATCATCTTCGTCACATTAGTAGTGTTTAGTTTCATAAAAATTAAAAATAATTTAACAATAATCGTAAAATTGTGTGTTAGGAAAAGTTTTCCAGCTAGACGTGAAATATGCCCCTGCGTCTCTGTATTTTTTTTGTCCAACAGTACGGAAATAATAATTATCAAAAATTTAAGTAACTATTTTTCACTTCTATTATTTTTTAATAAATCAACACGTTAACCTTAACATTGGAGGCAAATGATTATATTTGCCACACTCATTTTAAAGAGAACAGTTTCACATTGTAGGAGAGCTCAGGATATTTTCTACAAGAAGAAAATACTAATAAATCAAGTATTACTGATGAACAGCAAATAACAAACTCATGTTGTAGTCCCTCTCTTAAAACGAACAGTAGATCAGGAAGTTTCTAATAATTTAATTGATCAGAATTATCAGAAAATTTATAAATAACTGTAGGAACTTATTAATGTACAAGTAAATATATTTAGTTGTCTTTTTTGTAACGTTAAGTGATTGTTAACAGTATTGGTTTAAACAAAAATAATGTGATATTACTGGATTACAAATCTCCAGCCCAGTAGTCTATTAATGTAAAGGAAACATGTTTTGAAAAAGGGAAATCACATCCATATCTAAAACAAGAATTCTACATACTTTCATATTATATTTACCTTACATCAATAATCGATGTGAGAACTCAACTGATTTTTAGTTCCAATTCAAAATAAACTTTTAAGCGATATTTTGATCTCAACTATAAGCAAGGAGCTGTGCTGCAGTACAATAACTGACTTAATTTGTACACATAAAAAAATGTATAAGTGATTACACACATCATTAAATTATACTTACATAGGTACAGTCAAATTAATCAACAATTATATTACGTAAAATTGAAATTTTAAATAGCAAAAACATTCTAAAAACTCTTCATATAACAAATACACTTCTTAATCAAATACTATTCCACCACAATCTTAAAGACACCGGCTTCTAATTTATATTTTTCTAATATATTTATGAACGATTGTAAGTTTTTTTGTGTTCAGTATTGTATTGTTTAGGTTTTAGAATTAACACACTGTACAAATATGTGCACCAATTATGAAGCAATTTTATGGTTCAATCGGTTATTTTCTTCTTGCTTTACATGAATTAGAACCAATACCAGGCGAATAAATCTCATACTGTCACTCTCCCAATTTTTGTACATTCAATTTAAAATATTTCGATCCAATTACCATGCTTCGGATATTCTCATCCCATATTATAAATGTAATTTTGTGAAAATCTTATTTTAAATAATTAAAGCGTACAATTAATCAATACGGATCTCGAGCTTCTGCTTAGCGTCTAAAACTCTATACATCCAAGAACCTCGACAATATGTACCTTTATCAGACATTCTTTGGCATTCTCTGTACTTTCCAGCTACAAAACGCAATTTATATGGGTTAAAGAACTAGGGGAAGATTCTGAACACATTAATCGGCTTATTTCGGGATTTATTGCTATCTCTTCTATCACAGGAGTGCAGGCAGAGTAGTATTTTTAGGAAGGGCAAAAGGATACATTCACATTAACAACGTCTACTTTTAATAATTTTTTATTTTTATATGCTCGTCTGGATCTAAAAAATATTTGAGAACAAAAAGTTGACAAATGAGCAGGGTTATTCAGGTATATATTGTAAGAATATTTGTTGAATTCGGTAGAAAAAATCGGGAAAGATTATGTTGAAAGCGGAATTCCGCTATTGCTGTGCTGTAAAAAGGTTGAACCGACCGTTTGGAACATCTTATTTTTATAGACCTTTTCTTACAATTCAATAATTCCCCATTTTCAACAACTGCTGGTAGAATGAAATCTATAGAGATAAAAGTTGAATAAGTTCACAAGTTTTTAGAATGCAATATGGTACTTGATTTGGAAAATGCTTTTTATATTACCTGCCTTGAAAATGCGAAATTTATACTAATGCAACTGTTGGCGGACTGACACCTACAGTTTTTCTGCGAGAAACATCTACTTGACACCAAACATACATTAACTCCTAACACAGAACTAGAAGTATGACATATTTGTGATAAGAAAGAACAAATAGATTTCCTTGAAGAATTAGAAATTGGAAGACACTTAAGAATCCCACAATGTGAAGTCGTCAATGAACAGATAAATTTAGCGAGCTCTCCTAAATAAAGTTTTTTTTTAAGTAACATACAGTAAACACAAGCAGATATATTTTTCCTTGGCTTTCTTTATAATTGCACAGTTATACTGATCTTAAATGAGAAAAAAATATCCAGGATATCCTTATAGGGCTCATAATACCTATAAGCTTTAATATCTGTAATATTATACGAGATATTATATTTCTATTCATACTCATATATTGATTCAATGTCAAGATAGGTCACTATTTGATCTTACCAAAATAATAAACACCAAGTAGGTAGGCCAAATAGCAAATGTAGGCTGTCATTCTGACGATGATATTTTAAATATCGAAATAATTGAATTTTTTGATATTTTTAATTAAAGTGATATTAGTTAGAAACTTTAAGTTTTATTAAAAATAGTAATATAAGTAGATCTCACAAAGGAAGGGTCCAGACAGTAAATTCAAAGTTTGAGTTATTTTATTAATATACAATGAAAAAAGATAGAGCAATTTTAAGATGATTGCGTCTGCCGCGCGGCTTGCTCAAATATACCTTGAGCACCTTCTAAGCGGGCAATATTTTTAGAGCAATATGTGGCTGCAATATTAGCAATTATAGCTCAGACGGCATGACAACATTTCGATTGTAGCATATGGCTCTGCCATATATCTCGGCAATATTGTTTGGGCTACACAATCGCGCAAGAATGGCTGACGAAATCATTCGCGTCGCAGCGACTTATATTGTTTTAAACACAAAGTTAAAGAAAAAGAAGAGTAGATTGTGGATTCGATCTTAGGCGTGAAACAGATTAGTCTAGAAATAAGTCTTGATAACAAGTTAAAACTGCCATTTCACTAGTTTACCGCCAGCATTACCGGTTTTCTTTTTTTCCACCTCATTCTATGCATAAGTTCTCAAGCTTCTGAATTTTTTGTAGGCCTCATAACTTGAAATATCAAATTCTTCGGCGATAACTGCCCATCCATCTTTTTCAGCATTTCTGTCTTTATAAAATCCGGTTTCCTCATTCTATAACTCAGGATGTAAATGTATTTCATTAATAAACTCAATAATCTCTCTTAACGAGCACCAAAACAAAGTTAAATTGCAGAGTATTTTCGCTGGTCAAGCGATCGTCCGGAAACTCTTGCTGCAACCATTTAAATGCATAGGCAACACAAAACATGTATATGGCCGGGACACACCGAAAATATTGTCGATATATTACCTCGTCTGTCTCTTATTGCTGGCAATGTTGCCAGTCACTGTGTTGCAGCTACATAATTCAATAAAAATATTGCCTTTTAAGAAGAATTTTTATATAACAAGCAATAGGTACATTTTTATGCCAAAAATACTAGTAGAAAATGGACTGTGCCATCATATAAAAGACATTACGTAATATAAACCTGATATATTTTCGACTCGACATTTATAACGAAAAAAACGTAGTTTTTTATTAATACAAAGTATTTTCCAGCGAAGTGATCGGATAATTAGGAGCGAAGAAAATTCGAAAAAACTGGAAAATTCGTCATTTTTTCGAAAACTTCGTTGTTTTTCAAGCTTTAAAAACAGTCAGGTGGTATTTTTAATAAAAATTGAAAAATCAGCAAAGAAAATAGAAGTGGGATATATGTTTTATATAATACAGAAATATTGGATATTATGTTTATCCGTTCAAGAATACAAAAATCCAATATACTTACTGACAAGATTAATGTCTACTAATGAAAGAGATATTAAGAAAATCCCCATATGATTTTGTCATCAAACAGAGCGAATTGCAAACCATCCGTGACAGTAATTGGAGCATTTTAGGTAGTTTGTTATACATTTCTCAACGCTAGACTCAAGGGGCGTCATTATAAAGGAGTTGAGAGCGATTGACTTCATTAGGTAATCTACATGCAAAGAAATCAGTGAACAATTTTATGTGAACGTTAGTCATCAGCGTTATGATCAATAAATAATTAGTTTAACGACAAAACAAATGTATTTAAAATCTTCTACTTAGGGTTTATGTTTATTTAACAAGCATTTTATACGGATGGTAACGGGCAATATGCATGAAAACTTTTAAAAAACGGCAATTATTCTTAGTGACTATCATCATGCCTATAATCCTCGTTTTTAAATCAGTTATATAAAAGTTTTTGTTGTGAACGCACAGCTGCTCAATCAAACTCAAACTGCTGAACTTGGGTTGGAATTGCTGTCTTTCAAATATCAATCAAGTTTTTGATTTTATTGTTTGTACCAGTAGTTATACATTTTGATGGTTTCAATCACAAAACCAAAGTTTATTTCCGCTGTTTTGATAAAAAAATATTTCATATGATAGCCAATAGTAGAATTTGATCCAAAGTCACCCATATTATCACAAATAGCGACAACGCTCATCGGATATTTCAAGGAGGTTAGAAGCAAGAAGTAAAGTCCAACTTAACTTGTATGGGAGAGACCAGTTGAAAAAGTATCCTGCTGTGAGTAGTAGATTCAAAACCTACCAAAATGCCGCTAGCATTGAAAACTTGAGTTTTTGTGATGGGAGTTGACTCTTGTCACTTCTCTCCAAATAATTTCATGTATACGAATTTAACAGTTTGGTTAAGAAGTTAGAGGCAGGAGTTTTATAACTATATGGGTACAAACGTATTTCAACTTCGCCAACTTGGATATTCAAAAATTGCCAGCACACAATTTAAGATCACATTTGTTTGTTTTTTTCAAATAAAAGTAAAAAACCAAACTTGACAACCGTTGAAATTCCTTCATTTATCAGAAAATAAAATAATACTTCTCCTTAACTACAGATTTTATATTCAGGAAATACCAACGCTGTTTAAGAAATAAAAGAACTACTCAACAAGAACCTTACAAAAATTACTCTTCTATTTGCAGTTTTACTCACAATCGAAGAAAATGAAATGTATTTAAGCGAAATACATTTTTCCTTTTCTCATACAGCTTTTGAAATAAAGCTTCTTGCCCGGTCTTTGCAAACTCTAAAGCAAAGTACATTTCACATTATTTCCTAAAATGAAATCTTGAGTACGTACAACGCTGACGTTAACAACCTTATTTTACTTTAGATCTTTCTCATTTAAAAAATATAAATAGAACTTTAAGATCTGTAATTCGAAGAATACTGATCTTAGACATCTAAAATTACAGATATATTAGAGTTCATAACATAATAACCTTTTTGGTGTGCGTAATCGATTCTTAATGTCCTTCTTACACATAACGTTGGAATAAATGGAGGAAAAGGCAGGTCTGTGATTAATTATAATCAAAATATCACAATAATGAACCGTTATATGTATTACAAACGTTAACCCAAATCTTTGACTTGAAAAATTTGATTAGTTGATGTTTAGATTATGCACAAGCGCGTCCTATCGATCGGGAGAAATTACAACGATCAAAATGGGATGCAGACGTACCTGCAATGTATCTCACGTCTTTTTCTAATGTCCCACTGACAGCTCTCATCAGGTCTGTACTTTGTTGTTCACGGTCAAATATTATTTATGAAAAGTGAATAATAATCTTATTAGTATATTTACGGCCGTTTTCATAACAAGCTTTAACACTATTTAAGTTTTAAAGCAAACTTTAAATAAAAATCGATTTCATAACAGCCTTTATAACTTCAAGACGACTTTAAGTTAAAGTGGACACAATCGCGACTTTAGGCGATATTAAAAATTTAAGACAGTTTTCAGCTCGTTGTGTCAGTATTGTGGACAAATTCTTTTGAGATGGAAATAGATACCGACTCATCAGCCTTTGAGAATAGCAGGAATAGCAGTAACGAGAGCGACAGTAATGAGGAAAGATTCATCATTTGGAAACGAAAAATATATAAACAAAGAATAACTGATTCTGATAATTGGTCAGATGAAGAATTGTACCAAAGATTCAGGTTAAGCAAACCTGCTATAGTGGCGAGATGGCCAGAGAGTGCTCATAATCAGACTATTCTTTAATAGTCGATTGAAAAATAATTTTGAATGAGGCCAATTTATGAGGTTCCATTTAATTGGGGACTCAGGATACGGAGTTCAACCATATCTCTTGACTCCTCTGCAGGAAACAAATACAGAGGCTGAAAGAATATAAAATAGGTCATCAATAAGAACTAGAAATACAGTAGAAAGACAGTATGGTGTGTGGAAAAGACGCTTTCCTATACTTTCCCTAGGTATAAGGTATAACCTTGATACAGCAATGACAATAATTGCAGCAACAGCAGCTCTCCATAATATAACTATCGAAATGAATGAACTTTTAATGGTTTTGCACTCAATAATCGATTTATATTTTTCAGTGATTTTCACCAAATTAAATTCTTCTGTTGTAAAATTTGTACCCCTAACCCCATAACCCTTTTTCTATTTACTCCACCCATAACACTTATTTAAAGTTAAAAATCAAAAGAAAGCATAAACACTTATATAAAAATATCTATAATACGAACATAAACATAACCCTACTTCAATTGAAACAATCTCGAAACTGTCATAGTCACTGATACCAACTTCTCTTGATACACGTAAAATCACACTTTACTTGAAGGAACAGAACAGAAATGTTTTTTGAAAATAATTCAAAGTCACTTTAGCTAAAAAGTGAACATTTGTTATGAAAACGGCCGTTATTCAAATAATACAAAAATATGCACAAATTAACGGAAAACCATCAGCATTTTGGAAGTTCTCAAGTATTTTTAGTAAGAAAAACAAACTGATTATTAATTTCATCGCCTTTTCGAATTTGGCTTAATACGACATACCCAAAACTGTCTTCTTCATCACTGATTTCAAAACTTGTCAATTCACAGTCCAAAAGGTTAAGAGATATTACATTAGTCATCAAATATTCGTTATCGTAAAAAATTATTCTGCTTGTGCACATGCCAATATCGCAGCTTTCTTCACCTTGTACCAATTCGACTCACTATTCAGAAAGGCAATGAGCTTACAATATTTTCCAATGTCTGTTTTTATTGACCTTTATAACGACCTTCAGCATCTAGTACTCCAACCACATGGATGACACTGCCTACATCTTCTTCAAATTTAGGAAATACGATAGCAGAATTTCCTCATAACGCCTCACCTGTTAGAATTTCATTATCATGTGCTATTTAAATTTCATAGCGGTTTCTTATAAATAATGTTCATTATAACATACTCTGTATGGCTTATACTGCACAATAAACATTTCCGGACATGTCAAATAATACCTTTTTTCCTATGGAACATTTTGTAGTAACGGCGTTTTTACGAGCGACTTACATTTAGAACAAAGTTTTCAGTGTCAGCTGCGGTATCCATTTACTTGACACAGTGGGTTTTAGTGTCCTTCATTCATATTAATAGACCATTGAGGTGTCGAACTTTCTGTGATTATTTTTCAGTGGAAACAATGTTTTAGAAGTAGAAAATCTGGGCAATGGGAGCAACATTCGAAACATAAACATAATTAATGGTTAATTTTATAACGGAAAAGATTAGGAATTATGAAAAAAAATTGTGCTAAAATAATGAAAATTATGATAATTGCAATACAAGACATTGTATACAATTAAAAAAAAAATCGTGAAAACAGTTTACAACAAACTGGCATATCACACATCTCTACTCGGATTATCGTCTCTCAGGATTCACTATCTTCATTAAGCAATATCCAATTTCTTCCAGAGAACTCAACCATACTGGTTTCTACTAATAAGGAAGATTACAAAATAAATATTTTTGTTATCTTTGCTGAATTGAAAGACATTTTTTAATACCCTGAAAAAAGTATACAGCGTTCCTGAAAAGTCTCGCACCAAGGTTTTATCTGAAACGGAAGAAGGATTGGTAATAATTTAAGTCATAAGTCCGGTAAGTCGAATATTATAGTACGAAGGAGATGTGAAGATGGAAATAAGTTCTGTAAGAGACTTACGTAACCACACTATGAAAGCTTAATTTTCCATTATCACGTCTCTCTATTTCAATAACGTCAATATTTGGCATTATTAGTCACATTTTTGTATTAAAATCACACTATCATTTCTACATAGCAACGATGTAAATATGCATGTCAATAAATTTACAATCCGGGATTATTACGCCTAACAAAGTCTTTGAAAATCAACAAAGACCGTTCACTAAGAAGCAACAACTACTTCCCAGGCTATATGCCACGAAGGACATTGAATTACACTTCAAAGTTAAACGGTGCTGGTATATCTACAAGATAGAACCAACCATTTTAGTTTGCAATTCGAACAATATCCCTTCGAATTGCAAACTTATAGGCCGGCTCCGGCGTATTTGCGCCTTATCAGTATATGGTAGATATCATACCGTGGGAGTCGGTAGTTCGCACGGGATAGACCCCATCGTACGAGAGAAGCACCGGATCGTATGATTTTCAAGAATAGCTACCCAGAAGCTCTAAGAGCATAGTTCTGGACTGGAGAAATCATCAATATCGCACAATTACATCAATCTCAGTAAAGAAATCGTTAAATATGGAATAATAGTGACATCCCCACATGTCACCACAAACACAGAATACACCAGCCCAACGACCTATTAAAGATAGACCAGCCATCACACATTATTACCTATACAATGTTTTGGTCGCAACATAAATCAGGGCGAGTACATTGCACAGTAGCGTATCATGTCGAAAGGGTTCATTTAAACTATTTTATGAAAATTGATTTCATAGACTAAATAATGTAGATTCGTTATTAAATTTTCGTTTGAATGAGTGGAAATTATATCAAAAACAAGCAATTTATTTAAAAGATACCTATAGAGGATTTTGAAGTTAAAACAAGTTTTGCACTACAGATTATGAATATGTTAATATAGGTAATATGGAAAGGTTTTTTATTTTTTTATATTGATTTTACAAAACCAAGGAATAAATAAAGGTATTAAAATGATAACCCATTAGATAGAATAATTACAACAATAATCATAATATTAATATTTATTGTTCTTAAGAATTATTCACAATCATATTACAAAATAAAATAACTTACTTGAAAGATGTAGCATCATGTTTCAAAACATGTTTGCCACTTAAATTAGCACATATGTCTGTTTTGGAAAAATGGTCAGAACACACCAAAGCAACTTTAACTTTGAAAATGTCCTCTTCTACCAAAAATAAATTCTGTAACCAAATTTCACGGCGAGCAACATCTCTGGGAAACCTGATAATAAAAAAATAAACAATATTATTATGAAAACAAATATGGAATCCCTTGTCTTATACCTATACTACGCTTGTGCTAAAATATAACCTTCCCTGTGAAACGATCGTTCATCATTCTTATTCCATGTATTTTCACATACTACACATTTTCTCACCATCATAAATGTCTTAAAAGCACTTCAATATACAAATATCAATCAAATACCACATAAAAGCTCAATTATAATTAAAATCTTATTAACAAATCTCACCAAAATGACAGAAGTAGTTCGAGGTTGCCAAACTAAAAATTTATAAACTATTTTACTCATGGCATTGATAGATAATGAAAAATCCTAACCGAAAAAACTAAGTGAGCTGGACCGTGGGTTGGTCATACCCATTTTAAATGCTTCCCACTTTTTTCTCACTTTTTAAACAGGAAATACTGCTGAAATCTTGAATATATTCATCAATTACTATTTTTGTTAGAAGAAATTTGGCATCATGTAAGAAGAGTCTCGTCCTAAATATGTTGGGGACAACCAAAATGTAAACAAGGCTGGTCTATCTTTAATAGGTCGTTGCACCAGCCAAACAAAAAACGAAAGCCGGCGTAAATCCTTTGATGTTT
>CAJUYH010005984.1:0-21450 GCA_910591685.1 Galerucella tenella
TAGACGTCAGCGAGACTCCTAGGTCGCCTAAAAAAAATTATAAACATTAAACAGCGCTCCTCTCCGAATTTCAGGCGTGACGTCATCGCACATGAAATCTCTCGTTCAGAGAGCGGATACCGCGCCGATCGGTTTCCAGTTAGATGACTACTTAGCTAACAGTACTTTGCTTGCTTATATGCTCATTATTTTTTATTATACGCTTTAGCAAACTCTAAACAGTGCTATGTTTGTGAAAAAAGAACGCTTAGAAATAATTTAAGCTATTCGACACAATGGACCAGAACCAGAGTAGAAAAAGGTAGAACGTGTCGCGGGACACACGGTAGGAACTTTAGTTCCTTTTAAGCAAAAATTATGTAATACATTTGACGTTATAGATAAACGATTTGCATATTATTTGGTGGTTGAGTAGTAAGCATACCAGACTCTCACGCAGTAGACCCGGGTTAAATTCCCCCTGAGGAAGATTTTTTTTATTGTTAATTTTATTTTTAAATAATTCATGAGGGAGTCCGACTGGCAACATCTACTAATAACAGCATCGTATATTTAAAAAATGAAACCGTAGCATTATACAAATTGGACATTCAAGAACTGTACGTTTACCACAAAATTAGTGGAAACATGAAATTGAATTGTAAACTGTTTAATTTGAAGTTATATTACAGTTTATAGAAATTTTTATTTTCTAGATTTTTTCTTAAGTGGGTCGTAGAAAAAATATGCTGTTCGACTCGTGTGGATTGTCCATATCTTACTTACTCAAACTTCGTCCTCGTGCGATATGGCCATCATATCCACACTAGTTGCACAAACCACAATTTCTTTCAAAATATGCCCTTTTACATTTAAAAACAACCTGCCAAATGTCAAATCAATTTATCCATCCATTTTAAAGTTATCGAATTAAAACATTCAAGTTTTCAAAATTTCAACACCCTGTATTTCGAAAAGTAAATGTGCTAGACCGCTTAATCGCGCAAAAAAAATTATGGAAATAATAGTAAAAATTTATCCCAACAAATTCAAGTAGATCACCAGCACTGCGAATACCAGCTTTGCATAAAATTTCAATATAGCATCGGTGGTTCAGTGGTTAGAATGCTCGCATTGCACGCGGGCGGTCCGGGTTCGAATCCGGGCAGGAGCATATTTATTATTATGAATCGCTGCTTCGTAAACGAGAGGGAGACTAAGGCGGCAGAAGCACACAAAAGCAAGGCTCATAACAAAGCAATGTAACATAACGCAGCGTAACGTAACGCGTAACGGTCAGATCTTTTGCGTCGCGACCCCTGGTCGCTCAAACATAACCTGGCGTAAAGAACTAAAGTTCCAAAAAGCTATAAATATTGTACGGTTCCAGAATGTAAAAGTACTACAATTAAAACATCTAACAAAACATTTATTTCTATTAGTAAGGATGTAAAAAAATGGAATGGCAGAAAAGCATAAAAAGACTCAAAGCATTCACTGATAAGTCAACATACTTTGTTTGTGTATTTTTAGGATTTCATTTTTCTTCAATCAGAATCGTTATAAATCACCTTATAAAATACATTGTGAATCCATATTGAGAGGGTTATTGAAAACCACACGCTTGTATTAATCTTAATTAATAAAAAAAAGTAGATAATATTGTTCTTATAGCTTTTGTGGTGTTATTAATGTTCAAAATTATGTAATAAAATAATGGGTCAGTTCTTCACAAATTAAATTTTATTAAATACTGCTTTTTTCCAAAAAACAGGTAATCTTTTTCAGTAGATTATCAACAAAACTGGCGTATATTGTATGTTTTAAAAGAAATTATTCTATTTGATTCAGTCCGGATCCGCTCTAACAAATATCGCCTTTTTTACCATGTGCATTTTAATCTGATGTAAACATTTGGAGCCAATATCACCTGCTCCATCAAAATAAGTTTTTCTTGTTCTTTCCAACATTGGTAATTTGAATTTCAACTACACATTTATCATAAATAGCATTTGGAGAAGCTCCTTTAATTGGGCAGTCTGCAGTTAAAAAAAATTGCAATTTTTTACTGAGTAACCTGTAGCGTTATCTCCGTAACTTTGTCCACCAAACCCGGAATAAAATAAAACATCTGGAATCACCCTGTATATCAATTGAGAGAGCATGTATTTATAAAAATATTCACATTTTTAATCATTCTGGCCGGAAAACAGCCAAAAACGATGTGTCACATAGTATAAAATTATAATTCAATACACCCGTGTTTTTTATTAAAAAACTTCATAATCATTAGCAAGTCCACTTCTGGCAGATTTAATTAATCTGTTTTTTTTAATTGGGTCCACAGATTTGATTTTATTAACACAAAAATTTTGTAATTAATTCAAAATAAATGAATTCTACGCGGGGCACGGTACAGCCAGAAGCGTAATGTTAGTGCACATAAACTTTCATATGCGGTGACGTCACAGTCATAGTCTTCGCCCTGCTACGGTATGCTTGTTTAATTGGTTGTATTGGGAGAACATATTCCATTCACATGAAATTTCCAGAATCATATTTTTATCCTTAGTACTTTGTTTTAATACAGTTGAACATGATTTAAAAATTTTAGTAAACGAGCCCATTATTAACAAATCTAATCTCAATTTAAAACAGAGTCCAGAACACCTTGTACATGTTTGTAATATCTACTACGTATGCTCTTTATCTACAGTAGTGTCAATGAACGTAATAAATAAATATCATATTCAAAGTCCTCTCTAAAAGCAGTGAAATTTTAAAGCAGAAACATTTTTTATTCTAAAAATATTCTCTAGCGAAATGTATATATATGAAATATATTATATGACATTTCCATGAACACAGTAAAGGACTCAATCCGGTATCTCAATTTCCCAATGGACGAAGTAGTTTTCTAGTTTTCCATTCGCCATACACCTGGACCGGACGAAGACAACCGGAAGTGTGAGTGAAAAATTGATACTGAGAAAATGTATTGTCTGTCACACCCGTCTCTATATGCACATAGGAAGCACCATGTAAGCAGAAAAACTGTAATGGCCTGAAACTTACTTATTTCTCTTTCAATAGCTATCAATTTTCAAGTCCACCGTTCTACTATTCATTATTGTCTAGAAAATAAATAATGGAAACGACTTTATTTTGTTGCTCGATATATTAAAAGAAGATCTATTTATTATCTGGAAATATACAAAGTAGTTTGAAATACTAAATCTAGGAAAAAAACGAAAAATAGATCTTTTGATTCTCAGTTACATACATGCATACACGAAAAGATGCGGAAAAATGGTCAAAAACATGAAATATTAAATAACAGTAATATTGAGTTTTCTTTTGAAACAAAAAATGTGAAAAATATTAATGAGAATGATGTGTTGTATGTTAGGATTACCATGATTCATGAACTGGTGGAAGTCAGGGTCGTATGGAAACTACATGATTCACTGGGATGATGTTTATTATATAACTTAACTAATTACACTATTTCTGACAAGGAGGGTACTTAAGCCTGTCGTATAATATAAATAAAATATAATATAGATGATTGACAATGAACTACATCTATTAATGTGAAACTATTGATGTGAGTGTGTATAGGGTTGAGGGGGGCAAGACGGGGACACGAGGCAAGATGGGGTTTTTCAATAGAAATGGTATCCGAGTCGCCATCTATTTAATTTTATGTAGACTAGGTCGAATCTATTGCGTTCAGTAACGGACACTGCAAATGTCAGTCAGTAGTCAAGTGTATTGGGTTGCAGGAACGTTTTGTGTTTATAGCTGCTTACAAAGATTTTCGTTAGATATTTCAGAGGTGAGTAACACTAAATCGTTTTATTTTCTGGTACTTTTTGTAGATCCCATCATATAGTGTATGGTCTTAGGATTATTTTTGTATAAAGTAAATCAATGATGAATGGTTTCTTAGTTTAATTTTGACGTTTTTAACCTCAAAGATCAAACGGGGCAAGATGAGGATAATAATAGGGGGCAAGATAAGACGCGCCCCATCTTGCCCCAGATTGCTTTCAATTAACATTTGTACCATACTTAGTCATTGTTTCAGGTTTTTTAACTTTATTTGCTATAATTAATTTAATTTAATTAGTTTAATAAGTTTCTGTTATTTATTTTAGATAATGGTTCGCACGTACGTGCGGAAAACAAAGCGACAAGAATGGTCAGAGGAGAATATGCGGCAAGCTATGGATGCAATTTTGCGAAACAGAATGGGATATAAGAACGCCGCTTCACAATTTGAAGTCCCACAGTCGGCATTAGAGCGAAAAGTTAGGCGCTCCAGAGAAGCAACAGCAGCCCATATTGAAAGCCCTCCACCCATAAAATGTAGTTTGGGACCAAAAACCACAGTTTTCACTTTTGAAGAAGATACTCTGGTTTCCTATTTAAAGACAATGGAAGCCCGTTTGTTTGGCCTTACCACACTAGACTTAAGAAAATTAGCTCTCCAACTAGCTCAGAAAAATAATAAGGCTAATATGTTTTCAGTTGAAAAAAAAAATGGCGGGCCTAGACTGGATGAAAGGGTTTTTGAAAAGGCATCCAGATTTATCGCTTCGAAAACCAGACAGACATCTGCTGCTAGGGCTATGGGGTTCAACAGATTGGCTGTAACACAGTTTTATGAACTGTTAGGAAGCGTTTATCAAAACAGGTTTCATCCACATCTTCATCGGAGTCTGACGCTGAAGAAGATGCTAAATGCCTTTATTGTGATTATCTGTATTCAGAGTCGACAGAAGGTTGGGTCATGTGCATTGTCTGTAAAAATTGTGCACACTGTTCATGTGCTGGAGAGGACGATGATAATGTTGAAGTTAATCATGTTTGTACTATGTGTAATAATCTGAATTAGTTTTTTAATTTGTATGGAATATATCAATAATGTAGTTTCTTTTTAAAATACATTTCTCAGATTTTTTATGCTAATTTTTATATTTTTTTAGTGAAACAATCCATATGAAATCCGTACCATCTTGCCCCGCCATGTATTCCATCTTGCCTCGCATAAGGTGCAAGATGGTGCAAATGACACATTTTGCATTTGTTTTTTTTCCACCGACTTGTTTAAAAATTCTTTCAAATCAATTTTTAATATGTTACTACAGATGATGATGAAGGGGTACGAATTTTTTCAGGACATTAAACGAAAACTTTACCTGTTTTAGGAATTTATTACCTTGCCCCCCTCTCCCCTACTTCAACTGCCCTAGGTCAACTATCCTATTACGTGACAGTCTATGGCGTCCAGCTGACCTCTTACTATCACGTTCATAAAAAAAACGCATCAGCAATCTTACATGGATGTGTGATTTGTTTATGAGTAGGATGGCTTAACGAGGTGCCAAAATCATGCTTGCTGATTGGTTAGTGAAGAAGATATTTGTGAAGCTCCAATATACAGAACGTATGAACGTATTTTGGGATGCGTTTGTTCACATCAAAATAAAATTGAATAATTAGTTTTAATACCCAGTTTCCCCCCACGGTTGGGGGGGGGTGTATAAACATAAAAGAAAATGTTATATTTTGAGAATTTTATAGATAGAAACAGAGAAAATAGAGGGAAAATGTGGCAGTGTGTTAAAAAAGTAATCGGTTAAGGGAAGAAGAGAGCTGAAATTTTTCTTATAATTACGGTTTACCATGCATCCAAAACTCCAAATGTAGTCGTAGCTGCTTTTATCACTTCCTATAAACCACCTTTGAAATATAAATTACCCGACGTAAGCTCTGTGTATACAGGAGAAATACATATATGCTATCCTACAAGCTTTAATCGAAATTCAATCGTCAAACCTGCAAAAAACTGTAATAATAACAGACTCCTTAAATGCCCTAAGTACCTTGAAAAATATTTACACTTACAACCCTCTTGAAATACAAATCAAGACTCAACTGCATCTACTACAAAACAACAACTTGGATGTCAGATTTTTATGGGTGCCCTCTCATCAAGGAATACAAGGAAACGAAGATGCTGACAAACATGCAAAAGACACTACAGTATGCAGAGATGTACATATAGTGAACAGTGCGGTTTACAGTGACGTGAAAACCTACATCAAAATGAAAATTAATTCTCGGTGGCAATCGGAGTGGCAAGGATCACTCCAAAAATTGAGACAAATAAAGGAAAGTGTCAAACAGTGGTCGCGAATGTGCAGTAACCGCTTAAAACAGGTCGTAATAACTAGACTAAGAATAGGTTACACTAAACTTACGCATGAATATTTAATACGTAAAACTGATAAACCTATGTGTATTATTTGTAGCCGTGAAATAAATGTAAAACATATACTATTAGAATGTACATTATACACATCGCAAAGACAACAATGTAATTTTCCAAATGACATGAATTCCTTTGCTAGGAAAGGACTGCGATGTGGATAATATTTATAAATATCTGTCAAATACCTCTCTACTCTATAAGCTGTGATTATATTATTAAAGCCATCGCTAATAACCAACTTGGTTGATGCGAGAAACAAAAAAAAAATTACGGTTTATATATAATAACTAATTAACACAAATTGGAATAAAGCGGGGACTCATTTGAATACATAAAACAAAACTCTAAATCTTCTTTATTCGCATCATAAACTGCGATAATTCCTTATAAGCACGTCGTAATCTCTTGCAAAGTGGGAATGTTTTCTCCTACATTTATTCTTCCATACATGGTTAATAAAGAACAGGACTTACTAACGTCTCTATGAGTTAATTTTATGGAACTTGATTCCATTGTGTAGTATTTTTACAGTATTCAATAATAGTATATTAAGATGTGAGGGCCGTATGTAAAGCTAACCAGGGTTTGTTTTTTTCATTTATGTTCGTTCGAATTAGCATGGCGTGGAAATGAAGCTGCTAATTGTGATATTAATTACTTTAAAAAAGAAAATGATAATAAAGGTAATTTTACTGGCAGGGTAGAGTATAATCCAATCTTTTCCAAAACGACACAAGAAGGATCAAAAGCTTTATCTGACAGTAAGTGGCTGGTAAGAAATAATGCTAACAACAATTTGTGTCCCGTTCGTTTATTTTTAAAAATTATTGAAAAGAGAAAATCCAATCCTTATCTAACAAAAACAAGATTATTTTTAACAGTACATCCAAATTGGAAGAAAGGAATATGGTACTAAAATTCACCATTAGGAATTAATACAATTTCAAAGTGGACTAAAATATCGGCAGAATCAATTGGTATAGACACAAAAAAAAATAAAAATAACCAATCCCTCACATAGAGCTTCTGCAATATCTGCATTAGCAAAAGAAGGAGTTGGTGAACAAGAAGTAATTAAGCTTACAGTCATTCTTCTGCCCATTCTTTGAAACCATATTTACAATTAAATGAAGAACACCATTTCCAACTAATAGAGAACTTTCGAGAAAATAAAAATAAAGAAAAGGAATCCTCAGTTTCTAACTTAAATTCATCACAGGGTATGATGCAAAACAATCCCCAAAATAATCCTACAACGTACAATTATAATAATTGTACTTTTTACATCAACAAGTAATTTTTTTTCATAATAATATTTTTTTGGCTCTGTATAATTGAAGTTTGCAATAAATAAAACGTTTAAACATATGATTTTTTAGTTTTTCTCTCGTGAAATAGTCATGTCGAATACCACTCAATTGAAAGTTTTGTGAGGTGAAATTTTTCTCTTGTCGTGTTCAAGTTTGTTGCTTTTAGGTAATTCAGCTCATGACATTTAATCCAAAACCACTCGCCTGACGGCTCGTGGTTTTGTTAAAAATGTCATTCGCAAAATTGCCAAGCAACAAACTTTCATGACAATCGAAAAATTTTGCTGACGAAATTTTCACTCTCGTGGTATTATATATGATTATTTTTTTCACTTGTCAAAATCTGACATTTTGGTGGTTTTAACCAATAGCAATACATTATTCCAGCCAATCATTCGGTATTATACTGATAATTCTGCTTCCTTATCGATAAAACCTTGTTTACATCGAAACGTCAAAATTCTACTTTGAATTTGTCATTATTGACAACCAAAAGTGCTTCGAAGTTTATTGAAAAATGAACACAAACCGATTGAGTGCCATCACCCAAGAGAATATTAAACATTCAGGTAATACAAAATTTTAATTTATGGAAAAAATAATCTTCCCAAATACAACTCGCTCTTCAAATTTTATCACATAATTTATTATTTTCATCACTCAAACTTGTTTATTTGAGGCAAAAACATTCAAACAAACCGAATTTAGATAAAATCCCTCGTCCTAACGGACTCGTGATTTTATCAATCGGTTTGTTTTCATATTTTTGCCAAATAAACAAGTTTTCGTGAAAAAGAAAAAATTATCGATAAAATTGGAAGCACTCGTGGTATTACCTTTGATAAGCTGCAATTTAAGGCTGGTCCGCGAGCATAGTGTGCTGGAATACGGTGAATATCCAGAAATCTTCCCAGTTTTTTCTATTCGTGAAAGGTTATTTTATAAATACTTTCCCAAGTAGTTTATTGTGAGAGCAGTCTAGAGATTTTGGTGAGCCTTAAAAAGGATCTTGCAGCTCTAGGATAACTTTGACTTCCTAGTTGTAATTTTATTGGTATATAATTATTTGTAGTATCTTGTATCTGAGCTGCGTGAATGATCAAAATTGTGGTTATAGGCGTTTCAAAATTAACTAAATCAATTTGTCTCTAACAGCGACGTCTGTACCAGAATAGCTTCTACACTCACTGTGGGAGTGTATACGGATCGTCATATTTCTCTCGAAACCAAATTATACTAGATTAATCGAATCAAATCACGATTTCAATATGGTAACTATGCAGTCATGCCGTATTAAATTATTTCCACTCTGATGGTCGGTTGAGACTTCGGGTTAAAGTCACGTTTGACCTATTGACACCTTATTTATCGTCATTACAAAACTGACCTATATACTGGAGAGAATTTTCCAAATTAAATACCGGATGCCATTCAAGAGCATCTGGCTGCATAAAATGCTGGAAGAGGTTATTTATGTCGATCGGAATCCTCGGCTGCATTCCTTTCACAGCTTCAGATAAGTGTGCCAAACTATACAAGTCTCGTGAATTTACAATAACAAATTAATAATCCATTTGAGTGGGAATTGATTTTATCAGTAGTAATACTATAAGTACTTTGAAATAATCAGGTTATACATCGATAAATTGTTGCATAATCACAAAAAGTGTCAGTTTGACAGTTTAAATAATGCGACTGCGAAGCAGGAGAATTATTATGTCAAATTGACACGATTTGTGATTATGCAGAAAGTTTGATGTGTATAACAGTATTTATTTTGAAGCACGTATTGTATTTGATTCGATTATTTGTTAAGTGAATAAAAACAATTTATTAATTTAGATACAAATTGG
This sequence comes from Galerucella tenella, assembly GCA_910591685.1. Taxonomy (NCBI): domain Eukaryota; kingdom Metazoa; phylum Arthropoda; class Insecta; order Coleoptera; family Chrysomelidae; genus Galerucella; species Galerucella tenella. The sequence continues at coordinate 9,423 of CAJUYH010005984.1, forward strand.
TACGATGGGAATAGGGTACAAGCATACATTTTGATATTGGTGGGAATTGACGCTTTATCAGGTCTCCTAACACCTTGCATGCCTATTTTTTCAAAAAAATATAAACTTTACTTCTAAAACGACTTTAAAAATCATAAAATTTGAAAGTCCGCCAAAACGCGCTTTACGTCATAAAGATGGCTGCTCCATGGTTTGACGTCATTTGTTTACGTTCCTATTCGTGTATTACGCTCTGAGTTCTTGTAGTATTGCATTGTTCCAGTGTGTAAAACAACGTCTATTAAAACTCCGGACAAAATATTTGTTACTTTACCTGGTGGCGCAAGCAAAAGGCATTACTTTTGTTTGTGAAGACCATTTTAATGTAAGTACCTACTTCTATGCTGGTAATTTTTATTCTTAAATAGTTTGAGGTTATGTACCTACATGTCTAGGAATCAACTATGAAAACATCATTTTTTTACTACCACAAATCGAAATATGGTTGGTTTATATAATATAAATAAAACATTGTTTAAATCGTACTCACGATAATGCTTCAACTCCTCTTATTTCCTCTGCATTAAAGCAGCTGTTTGACTTCATAAATTCAAGCAGCATAAATGAGTCTACTTTGGGCAAATTATTAGATTGTGCTTTCACAAACCCTTCGCTAGCCATATCTTTACTCACAAAATATGAAAGAATCGTCACTGAGCACTCAACTAGTAAATAAAATATATTCTTCCAAAAGTCATGAAATATCCTCGGAAATATCGAAAATTTATGACCACTTTCCACTTTACGTTGACTTTTAGAAAAAAAAAGCACACACAAACACGTAATAGTCTCAAACAAACATATAAATGATATTTTTACGTCGATGAAGCAATTAATAGTTGATTTAAATACAATATAAACACACAACTACACATAACCTAATGCAATACCGGCCATATTGACATACACAAGAGACAAACACAAGAGATATGACATCACACGTATCATCGGTAGCGTTCGGAAATCGTCGGGTTGTGGTCGGAACGTGCATTGAAATTTGAATTTTATTTCAAAATTTGGGAGTAATTTCCAATGGAAACTGGTTTATTTCCTATTATTAGTAATTTTTGATATCATATTTACTATTAAAAATTAATATCCAAGCAAAATATGAAATATGCGTGTACTCTATTACAATCCAAATCGACTCATTTTTGATAAACGTCAGGATTTGACGGTAATGTTAGTTTGTGTATTGTTGTATATTGATGTCGATGTAGTTACTTTGGAAATTAAAGTAAAATTTTCGATTGGTAGAGCTACTCTATGTATAATCACTCGTGAAATTTTTGATTGGTAGAGCTATTCTATGTATAATCAGGCATTAGAGAATTATTGTAACTACTTTTTCTTCGTCTTTCAAAAAAGGTTTCCTTTATTATGACATTTACGCATGCGCATTTGACTTCTTTTATTAAAGGATCTTTAATAAAATAAAGGCAGCCTGTATTTAAATAAAATACAGGATAACTAAACTTTTATTAAATGATAGTTAATTTTGACGTTTTTGACAATTAAATTGAGAAAAGAAGAAGTACTTTCCGAAATTGATAGCGACAATTGAATTTGATCTTACCACAGAATACACCATCCCAACAAGAAACGAAGCTTGTGCTATTTTACAATTCATTTTCCGAGTGCGCATGTCTGACAGTCGCCATTTTAAGCCCGTTATCTGTCAATGACATAAGATTTTTGAGAATTTTAAGCACGTTTCACACCTGTGACATTATAATACTTTCTTCTTCAAATAGCCCCAAACAAAAATGAACGCATGTAAAATTGTCAGTTCTTCATTCCTGTAATTTTAATCCGGTAATGATATTTGAGATTCTTTGGTTTCACTTTTTTGCGTGTAGTTAACATTTAATTCACATTTTTTGAACAATTTTCTTAATGTGACTTGATCCGTTATCTGTCAACGTCAGTTTGAAGGTCACGAAATTTTTCCCCCAAAACATCAAAGGATTTACGCCGGATTTCGCTTCTTGTTTGGCTGGTGTATTCTGTGATCTTATATTATTGATTTGAGTCGTGATTGCGTTTCCAGTCTGTAGGTATTTAATAGAAGAAAAATATGCGAAGAACCTAAAAGGTAACGATTTGAATATGAGACGATGTATTAACATTGAGGGAGGTGGAACGTAACTTACTTTCCGAACCGAAAGAGAAGAAAATATCTTTGTGTTGAATCAGTTACAATAATTATATTTTACCGAGTACCAATATTCAATATCAAACATAACGATACTGATATGAGTTTCGTAATGAGACATACTTCACCGCACTAGTGCGGTAAAGTAAAATTAACAGTGAAAATTTCAATTTTTTGACCGGTATATCCTCTTCCGATGTTTTGATCAATGTAGGCTATAGCGGCAATCGTCTTTGCTTGAAACACAGTTGTGTATTGACCAAGGTTGAGAGATAGTTTCTTTCTAGGTCGACTTATATCAGCCCCAGTGCCATGGTTTGTTTTGGATCCATCGGTGAACCAATTCATTTCTCAAGAATCACCTGCTCCCTGGATGGGATAATGATATTCACTCGCTCAGTGAATATGTTCTCCGGTATCATGCTATTAAATCTCATGTAGAATGTTCATCTAGTATTGTCCCAGTTATTTCAGTGTGTCCTTCTCGAACATTGTTCGGGGACCATGAGTCTAGTTAATTATGAACATCCAAGGTCATACTCTCGGACCTGTAATAAATCTTCCACAACAATTCACCAGAATGGCAAAAAATTTTACGAAACGATTTTACTTCGCAGAATCAGCATAAAAATAATTAAAAAAATTAATTTGTAAGCCGAGCACTCCTGTTGTGCCAGATAACAGCGACAATAACAATTAATGAAGGAAAACGATCCCCAATTATTAGTAAGAAATAGATTGAATAAAGCTCCGTTCATTGAAAATAAATCGTATTCGAAAGATTTATCTTGAATGAGAATTCGTCGACTTTGAAACGGTTTGAATATATTTTCATATTAATTTCCTTTCGTCTAACAGATATTGCAAGTTTGGTAACAATGGTTAGATAATGAACACAGACTTCTGTAGTTTTTAATATGAATGAGACAGGTAATGTCACATACGATTAGATGTATTTTCTCTGTTTCCAAGCTTTTCTCATTAATTTTCCTTCGCGCCTGTTCCATTTCTGGAACATTTGACTTTAGTTAGTTTTTTTTCACTATTTCTCAAGTTAGAATAATGTCAATATAGTATAAATCTTGTTTTGTGTCATACTGCACGAACGGTTACAATGCCTGCAGTAAAAGTTGAATGGAAATTATGGTTTGAGGCTGCTAGGAGAAAATATAATCAGACTACAAATAGTGACTATTTCTGTGAAGATAATTTTGATGTAAGTGATTATACTGTGCTTCTGAAAAGTCCCCTGCCCCCTCTTTTCGTTTGAAAATGGATAGAGTTTGTTTAACCATGGAGACTAAATATATAGTCTCGATGAATTTGAACCTTAAATTTTTTCCTCTTTTCGTGTCAAATGGGTTAGCTGCCAGGGCCTGTCTTCCTCAGCGAGAAGTGTGATAGGCTGAGCTCCAGCAAAAACGCACACTGATTTGTTAGACACTGTGCGGAAGGCGCTGGCTACTCTCAGGGTACTTAGGTGGTATATTGATCCAGCTCTCCTTCACGATTCTTGAACTCCTAGAGCATCTGCCCAAACAGATATTCCATCGGTGAGTAGGTACTGATGTGACTACCGCTGATAGCAGCCTCCTGGTCTGCTTTTAGGCACTGAAATTTGGCATCAGTCGCTAACTCCTACTGCTGAAGCTTTGTTTCTCAGGTATTGCACCTGTTGCTTGAATTTTGATCGATTATCAAGCATCACTTCCAAGTATCTAATAAACGGTTGTGATTTCTTGTTCTGCGACTTCCAGGCTGATAGTTTCCACTGCTTTTCTGATGGTGATGAGCCCTGACTGGGTCTTATGTTTGGCTAGTTACAAATTTAACGTATCCATTCACTGATTTATTCGTTTCAAGTCATGTCGAACGCCGGGCTTAGTTCTTCAGGATTTTTGCCACCCTCACTACAGCTACATCATCAACATATGCCATAAGTTTAACTTCTGTTGACACTGCTAGTCTTTGTGAACCATAATACATAATGCTCCACTACTTCAGTAACATAATACGCCCTGGACCGCTCTTTGTGTTATAGTACTTTCAAGATGCCAAAGTCCTCATTAAACTCAAATCTGAGTGTATTGTCAGGCACATAACCCTTTGATAGAGCAATCTTCCGCTTTGTGTTAATCTAGATGGTGACAGTGACAGTCAAGCTGCCCTTGAAGCACTTCAGAGCTATAGGGTGACATCTCGGCTAGTGTGGGAATGCGGCGAAGAACTGGCGACTCGGAACAGTGTAACACTGGAGTGGGTCCCAGGTCACCCAGGAATCGCAGGCAATGAAAAAGCTGACGAACTCGCAAGAGTAGGATCGTCAACTCTGATGAACGGACCCGAACCTGCTGTGGGCATCCCCAGATGCTTAACGAGGTCATGGTTAAAAGGGTGGGTGAAAGAACAACACAATAATCACTGGAAGAATACGCACAGGCAAAAACATGGGAAGAAATTCATAAAAGAACCATCAGAAAAAGTAGCGAAAGAACTGCTCTCAATGAGCAGGAACAAACTACGCACCATAACGGGGTTTACGGGACACTTTCCTACAAAGGAGCACCTAAACAAAATAGGGCTGTATAACGGAGACCTCACATGCAGGAGATGCAAAAAGGACACTGAAACAACTCTGCATATACTATGCAACTGTGAGTCGCTGGACCACAGAAGGCAGAAACTGTATGGCAGAACCCAAATGACTCCAGAAGACTTCTACAAGCAACCAGCAAAGAACCTGTATAAGCTAATACAGGCAACGGATTGGCTGAATAGGTTGTAGTTTGAACATTAGGAGTATCCACAATAAGCCCAGGAGGCTGAGGTGGTGCCGGCGAATGGACGGCTCCTTAGAAAAAAAAATAATCTAGATAATCATTTGAATGAAAAATGTTGATTTATCATAAAATAAGCTGCAGTAGGTACATAATATTGAACAAAATTTGTTGAATTTGGGTAAATTATCCCTTAGGATATAGCCCAAAAAGGAAGAAAAAAAAGGATTGGTTGAATTCAATCTGATTATTCAACTCGCCGATAAAACCACTATTTCTTCTTCCTAAAATTTGATAAGTGTATATATTTATTTAGAAACAATGATCACTAATCTCCATTTGATGGAGAAAATTTGACAGTAATAGGACTATGAATTTCTCAATACCATCAATTTAACGAAAAAACATCTGACGAAAGGAGCTGGAAGCAGAAGACCGTAACTACTCGACGAACACCACAAAATATTATTGTATTCTGTTAATTGTTTCAAATTTCTTAATATTGTTGGGAGACAATATTCCCTTCTACTGTCTTGCCATAGGCGCAGTGTTTTTTTTATGCTGTACTTTATTTACAACTGGAACAATAAATACATTCTACGATATAAATTCATCGCACGCGTTTCATAAAAAAGCAGGCAACTATCATCTAACAAAATGTTTTACATTGACAAGATTGGAGCCAACCAATCACACACATAAAATATTGAAAATTTCCTTTAACATCCAAGAGGCTTTGAGAGCACTTAGCTGCTTCCGTGTTACGTCGAAAAAAGACTCGCCTCAATGGGACAACTCAACAGAGTATCGCTGGTTTGCATCCCTGGCCACTCTGGCAGAGTCTTTTGTGAGAGAAAGTGTTGCTCGTGTCTTTACCGAACCAGAATCTACAATTATTGACATCGCAATAATTTTTGCCAAGGAAACACTAAATATCTGGACAGCAAGAACGGCTTTACAGGTCTGCCATAATATAGCAGGACCAGTTCATTCAAAGGCTTTTTTTATAAATCCAAACTAGCTATAGCATTCACCACCTACTATGTCTCACAGACCTTTGAACAGATCACTATATCATCTGAGTTATCATATGATGAGACTTGGAATCTTTGGAAGATTATGGAACAGCAGAGCATATAATTTGTGCCTGACTCGCCGCGGCTCGAATCAGGTACCTATCTGATGTTTGGCAGGGTCTCTCTGTCGCCCTCGGACCTGAAATATCATTCACCAAACCCACCAATCGGCTTTGTTAAGAATCTGAATTTGTTTGGTGAAATTTGGGTATGAGACATAATAGACTCTTACGAGACGCAATGCAAAACGCAAACCTTATCTAATTAATCAATATAATCATTGTTATATATTTGGTCTTGTTTATAGGCCGTCTTATGTTATTAAAATTTGCAGGAACAAGAGTTTTTGAGCAAAACTGAGATTAATACCGGTTAAGCAACCACTTTTTGTTCTTGATCTTGGACTTATTTTGCTGATTTCTAATTAATATACCCTCCATATTGTTCAATGATCTAGCAGATCAACTATTAATAAGAGTTTTCTTAGGAGGAGAAAGATTACAAATCGCCATTTGTATCAATTGTGATTTATTAAATTTTGCGTTTATTGCTTAGGCCATTCGTGAAATACTTTCTCGGGCTGATTGTAGTACTTGACTAGTAGCTATAACAACCTGTTCTTTCCAAGCAGCTAATTCCACTTTCTTCATGAAAAATAAAGCTATCAATCAAGCTTTTGTATGTGAAATATTGTGGATGACTTAAGTTATGAAACCTTCGAAATAAATCCCATAAAATATTCATCATTTATTGGAAGGCTTTGTGTACAATAAATAGTAATTTATGAAATTTTGATTGTGACCTCTACCTTAAACGAGCGATGAATGACAGAATAATGAAAGTTTCACGACATAATTGTTAGTCTTAGTTTCCCCTTTGAAACGCAACCTTACATCCGTCGCTGGTCAATATCTTTTCCCTTCTATGCTATTATTTGGTCGCGCGTGCACGAACACCATTAAAGTTCCTTTACCCATCCTTATTTCTGAAATTAACTACCAAATTAGCAAAATTACTGAGTCTGGCTGGGCTATTAACAATTTCTTGCAGAGATATTAGCGGTATCTGAAATGATACCAATTTATTGTGGTTTTGTTGCTTGCAAATCATGATTTTAGTGAGAAAAAATGTTCAAAACATGCATTTGTCTGGTGATTGTAATATAATTTTTTGTTATTCAGTCACGGAATGTCAAAATTTTGAGTCATTTAAGTAAAAATGAATTTTAGTCGTTTGATACACATACACTATCATGACACTGAACACTGTTTTCACTACACCAACACTTTACACTATTTTACGCGCAATTGGATAACCAAGTTATTATCTTCAGAGACTTAACTGAATTGAATTTTCATTTATTTATTACACGTGGTATCTCTGCAAACAGCACTGACAGTAAACTGCTTTTTCTCCTTCCATAATTTAAGTGTTAAATACTAGAAGTTTAAGTTAATATAATAAAATGTCAGTAACGACAAGTTTAGCTTTCTTTTCTTAATTTCTTGGGAAATTGAACTACAATATTTTTTAATTCTTTATTTCAACGTTTCGGTAGCGTTCCAGCTACCGTTGTCAAGTAATAATAATAAATAATCAAAAATTAAAACCAATGTCTGGTGGAGATATGTAGACGACATCTTCGCAATATGGCCTCATGATTTAATATCTCTTAATGATTTTTTAAAAAATATAAATGAAGGAGAGGAATCTATAAAATTTTAAATTGAAATTGAAAATAACAATTTTTTTGCCATTTTTAGATGTTCTTATTAATAAAACATCTACAGGGTATGAAACGAGTGTATACCGCAAACCAACACACACTAATAGATATTTGAATTTTGACTCTAATCATTCTATAAGCGTTAAAAAAGGGATAGTAAAATCTTTATACGATAGGGCCAGAATCATTTGTTCTAGTGATGATCAATTTACAAAGGAGAAAACTTTTTTAAAAGATGTTTTAAATAACAATAATTACCCTGCAGAATTTGTAAATAAGGAGATTAAGCATATTGAGAGGGGCTCATTGTTAATACCCCATAACAATAATATTAATAATTCAGCTAACATAATTTTTAGGAACTTAACAATACCGTATGTTAAGGGTTTATCAGAAATAATTAAAAAAATTGGTAATCAATTCAATATTAGAACTAGTTTTAAATCGAATAATACATTGAGATCAATACTAACAAAAACGAAACCAAAGAATGAAGAACAATCTTCAAAAAACTGCATATATCAAATATCATGTGAATGCGACAAATTTTATTTAGGTGAAACATCTAGACCATTGAAAGTACGAATAAACGAACACAAAAAATATATCAAAGATAGGGAATTCTTTAAGTCAGCTATTTGCAAACATGCTTGGGAAGAGGGTCATCAAATTCAATGGGATTCATCAAAAATAATATTAAAAGAACCCAATAATAAACGAAGGAAAATCAAAGAAAGTGCTTTAATGCAACTAAATGCAGATAAATGTGTAGCTAGTATTTCAGCCGAATGTAGTCAAATTTGGTTACCAATGTTAGAAAGAGAAATTTCCAATAATCAATCACCTGCGTTATCAGGATAGCATCATAAGTTTTTATCCAGGTTTTCTTATGATTTATAATTTGAATAGTTGTTAATCGATACACATTTCAATACACAAAATCACAAAATTTCAAAACTTAAATATTCATACACAAAAAAACTATCAAAAAAACGCGTTTTATTAACAACATTTCCAATATAAGCGAAAAAAACGCGCTATCCCAATAAAAACCGTTCCTGGAACGTGCACTTCACTGGATTCCATTTCTAGTAGACTATCATATCGTTGGAATGTCATAAAATGAAATATTTTATTTCACATTTTACAAGAGTTGTGATCTACTATGAAGGACCTTAATAAAATTTGACAACAAAATTTTGCAGTCTTAAACTTCAAAATAATTTTTGATTGTCTAGTTGTCAAATTTTTTCTGTTGTGTCAGTTAGGGATAAAAAAATTAATTTTTACTAATTTTTTCTTGACAACGGTAGCTGGAACGCTACCGAAACGTTGAAATAAAGAATTTAAAAATATTGTGGTTTAATTTCCCAAGAAATTGAAAAAAGAATGAATAATATACCACAAGGAACATACAGAAGAAGTTTAGCTTTGTGTCAAGAAAGCTCGTGAGTTTTTGGTTAGTTTCCAATCATCTGGAAATTATTATGAGTACTAGTGAATACCTATCACGACCATGTTCTACACATCCCACTGCAAGTTTTTAACACCTCAAAGTTGTTTCGATGATATCTGAACATTTAGGACCAGTGCCGAACTCAGTTTTATATCACCTAATGTAAAATCACCGAACATGACAGAAGAATTGCGAGTAGCTCCTGACTGCAGGGGCAGTTATCCAACAAAACAACAAACAACGCAACATTCCTATTCCGCAGCAGTATTCAAATTATTATTTCCACCTAAGGAACACGGAATTCCAATTCCATCCATTGACGGTATTTAAATAGAAGAGGTTATTGCTTTTGCTTCGATAATATCAAACTTTTCAAATCCCGATTACGGTCACATCCTGTTTTCGGCGTCAGGTATTTACCTTTTCCATCCCCGCCCACTCGAAAGTTCCAGAATATTTCCTAATAAACTTCGAATGAAACTCATATCGTATATTCATATTGATCGATGAAATGTCTTGCTTTAAATGTAAGCAACTAGGTCACATTGTTGCAAACTGTTCCAGTTCTACTTTGGTAGACAGCTTATACATATCGGAAAAATATTACAGATACAGTTCGCCCAAGTACCTCATAAACTGGTCCTGAATTATATTATATAGTGGATCACTGCAATTAGAGAGAGTTTAGCAATTTGTATAGAAACATTGTGCCAAAATATACCAATTCTACAAACACAAAGTTGAAGTCTATATAAATTAGAAAATTGCTTTGCAATAAGTAGACCGTTCATCAAGAACAAACATCTACTTCCCGGGTATGTGCTTCATTTAAATATGACAATTGTTACAGGAAACTTTAATTAAGCAAAGAAAATGAGGTAACTAAATTACATTTCTGATTTTGGAATGAGTATGTTCCATAGAGATACTATAAATAGAGACAACATGCCAGCTCGAAACCCATCAGCATCTAAGAGAGGGATAGGAAGTCCGAGGGTAAGGCTGTCTTTTTCCAATTGTGCATAGGTTATATTCACAGACAAAGACAAAGAGACCTCTTATCGTCTATCTTTTTCCCTATTACCGGAGTTCAGACGGACATTCTCACTTACACATTGGCCAATGGCTTGTTGCACTTATATGTATTACCTCTATGTATGTAGGGTATGTATGTATAGTTTGGCAAGTTTATCTGGACCTACGCGGCATCGGTAAGAGGCGAGGAAAAACATGGCGTATATCTGTCAAACGTACAAATGGCGTACGGTACCTATTTTACCGAGTAAAACTGAAATTACAAAGGTAACTGACAATACCAACGCCACTGGATAAATCAATATCAGTCAATTGACGAAGTGAGAGGGAAGAACATACGCACGCGCTTGCCAATAAGAAGTCAGCTGGTCGATAAAAATCACTAATTATGTAATCGGAGGGTGTGGTCATTATGGTTTTCGTACAACGTTGCCAGAGCTTTAAGAAGCCCATAACAAATTTGAAAAAGTGTTGTCTTTTAATATTCATGAATTGGAAAATAATGTTGATAGAATAAATCCAAGGAAACAAGCACATTATAAAATTAACGTTCAATCATATTTTTAATATTGTTAATAATAAAAAGACCCATTTATAATTATTAACACTACATAATCAGTACTTCAACTTTTTCATAGCTAAACGTGGCAATGTCGAATGTTTTCGACTGCATTCCTTTCATGGTTTCAGATAAACTAGCCAAAGTATAGGTATATCCACTGAATGGCATATGAAGTTCAAAGCACATGAATCTGCGTGGAAATATGAGCTAGATAACTGGAAGATCAAACAAGTGAACGATATTCCAGAAAAATAAATAAATGTTTCTTGATTAGTAAGTGTTGCCTAGACATCTGAATGCTCTCACGACAAACCCTAGCATTTTAAAAGCTTGATTGGTTACTCTGAGTTTGGTCTAATAGGATGGCTAAGTCGTGAAGAATTGATTCACTTTGAAGAAAGAGTTTCGAAGTGGTGAAAGAATGCCTGGGCAAACTCAATGAAGCAGGCAAGCACAATACCGATACATATGGATTCCAGGACACACTGGAATAGAAGGAAATGGAATAGCATCTGACCATTGGGAACATTGAGTAATCAAAGATACTTCTGGGTGACTTCAAACTGTTGGAGAAAAATAAATTAGTCAGAGTAAAACTGCCTGAATTGACACCTGAAAAAGCTTGAGAAGAATGTAGATTATATGGAGAAGCCTCCATCCAAATACTTGTGGATTGCACAGGAATTCAGAATCCTGGGCACATTACATAGGAGACTACTGGATAGGAGAGTAACATTTACCTAAAACTTATGCCTGCAGACATCCTAAAATTTCTATGGGAGATAGGTCTGAAGGAATTACTAGCATCTGAAACTTTCCTAAGGAACTAAGAAGAAGTGAGGGAGCACAATAGATGTCACCGCAATTTAGATTCACACAAACATAGATAAAATATTTTGTCTTAGACTCTATAATGTATAGGTAATCTTTATCAATTTTCATGATTATCGTTCATTTATAGTATACTGGCTTTTTATTATAATAATTACTGATTCAAAAAAATCTCTTAGCTTTGTTTATGCTTTCAGTCTAATGTGTGTTTTGTCTGTGTGTGCGGTCTAAAATATACAACAAAAGCCAATGTAGGTACAGTATATAATTTTCCGCATTTTAACTGCTCGTAAATTACATGTAATTCGAATGTTCTCGTAATTATTAATTACATCCAATTATTGTCAAACACGTTAATAAATACTGCATCT
>CAJUYH010005985.1:0-21449 GCA_910591685.1 Galerucella tenella
TATCCTAGAGACGGTGTTACCTTTTTTTGAAACACCCTGTATATAAAAAATATATATTTAAACATTTTCTACGTCAAATTAAATGTCGTTACACCATCAACATCAATTTAGTTACAGAATGCTGCACAATATTTAACGTTTTTCCGGAAAACATACGTATAAATTCAGTTATTTTCTGCGTTATAAGTTTTCCGGAAACTGGGCCGCCATTTTCGAAGCGTAGCACGTATAACCCACTCCCTCCTCCACCTCCCAAATCCCTTTCAGGAACATGGAAAACATTGCTTGGGTGTTCGGATGATACTCTGGGATGTACAACTTGAATTTTCTTTTAAGGTAATTAAAATTTGGTTTTCATTCGAAAATATTTATTTGATAAAAAAATTCGTTATTTTTCAGACTCACTCTGTATGGGGTTGTTGTTCAGATGAATGAATTCTTTTATTTTTTGATTTGATAAATATGTGTATCGACCATATTTTTCGGTAGACCTTTTAAAAAAATTTCCCCAAGGCGCTTCTGAGATGCACCAGAAGTTTCTCGTCTACGTCTAGATGTGCTATAATGGCCTTAAGGCAAGAATGGCGCTGTCTGATATGGAATAAAAAGATAGTCTGCTACCGAAACGACTTTCTTTCTGTCATACGGGGTGTTTTAAAATTTAGTCAGTCACAAATAGCGTTATAGAAAAAAACAGTTTTGCTTTAAATTCAAGTTGTGTACTTGATTTTTTCAAATACTTTAGCTCTTTATTGTTGAGTAAAATCGATCTTTTGATTCTCCATGATTTTAGGATCACATGGTTGGATTATAACATTTTTAATGCCGAATACGCAAGAAACCTTTCAAAAAATTGTTAGGACTCTCTCTTTAAAAACAAAGTTCTGTATCTGTATCTGACAGTTTCATCTTCCTGTTCACTCATCCTGCATAGAGGTGTGTCCACTAGCCCCATAGTATAGAGGTGTTTCCTTAGTTGACCGCCAAAACGCGCTTTACGTCATAAAGATGGCTGCCCCATGGTGTGACGTCATATTTGTTTACGTTCTTATTCGTGTATCATGCTCTGAGTTCTTGTGACCTAATTTGTTTCTGAAAGCTTTAAAAATGAATAAAGCCGAAAAAAAACTTTGTATTCCAAGTATTGCATTGTTCCAGTGTGTAAATCAACGTCTACTAAAACTCCAGACAAAATTTTTGTTACTTTACCTGGTGGTGCAAGCAAAAATACACTTAAGAGAAGGGTATCACTTTTGTTTCTTACATTTCTATGCTGGTGATTTTTATTCTTAAATAGTTTGAGGTTATGTACCTATATGTCTAGGAATCAACCATAAAAACATCATTTTCATGCGACCACACATCGAAATATGGTTGGTATATATTATATAAATAAAACATAGTTTAAATCGTACTTACGATAATGCTTTAACTCCTCTTATTTCCTCTGCATTAAAGCAGCTGTTTGACTTCATAAATTTAAGCAGCTTAAATGAGTCTACTTTGGGTAAGTTATCAGTTTGTGCTTTTACAAAACCTTCGCTAGCCATATCTTTACTCACAAAATATGAAAGAATCGTCACTGAACACTGAACTAGTAAATAAAATATATTCTTCCAAAAGTTTTAAAATATCCTCGGAAATATCGAATATTTATGTCCACTTTCCACTTTACGTTGACTTTTAGAAATAAAAAAAGCACACACAAACACTTAATGGTCTCAAACGAACATATAAATGATATTTTTACGTCGATGAAGCAATTAATAGTTGATTTAAATACAATATAAATACACAACTACACACAACCTAATGCAATACCGGCCATATTGACATAAGTAAACACAAGAGATATGACATCATACGTATCATCGATAGCGTTCGGAAATCCTCGGGTTGTGGTCGGAAAGTGCATTGAAATTTGAATTTTATTTTAAAATTTGGGAGTAATTTCCAATGGAAACTGGTTTATTTCCTATTATTAGTAATTTTTGATATCATATTTACTATTATAAATTAATATCCAAGCAAAATAGGAAATATGCGTGTACTCTATTGAGATAGGTACCAGCCAGTTCTGTTTGAACTACGCTGGTATTGTTTCCCATTCCCCACTTGATCCTTAGGTTTAGTGCTCTGGAGTAAACTCCACATCCTGAGCCTTTTTTCGTTTTTGAGCATTCTGTATATTGCATTTGCAACATCTGAATCTGTATTCTGTTTGCTGGGACTTCATATAAATGCATTTTACGCTAAAAACGTTGGTTTATACAATTTTTCAACAAAAAACAATATTTGCGCTGCCTTTTTAAAAGAAAACATGTATTATTATTGCGTCAAAAGCCCAGTTTTTTCAATAAAGACATTATCTGTAACATTTTTAGACTCACTATCACATGTTTCTCACCCAATATCCACAATATTTCACACACACACACAAAAAAGGCACACACTGATTAAGACCTGCAAATAATGTAGTGGGTTTATCTTTTGTTATAGAATTTTGCATTGTTCGCAATTTTCGCTATTATATCACACAGTCAATTAAATCCATATTTTCCTCGAAGGAGGTGTATAGAACACGTCAAAGAAAAGAATGAAGGATAAAAGAGGGTCTTTTCCTTTCTTCTTCCCCGAAAATAAGTTCGAGATTTTACAGAATCGATGCAGATAAAACAAATTTGAAAAAAATTAGGAAATATAATGTTTTATATGCGATTTTTCAAAATAAATATAAGAAAACGATCTAAATTAGATATTATTCCTTAATATTCCCAACTCTATATATTTTTCCAGAAAACTTTTTCATGTATTCTTCCTCAGGAATTTAAAAAGACGGACCTGTTTCTTAGTGACCTATTTTTCTCATTCCATGATTCTTGCGGTTATATGACTAGACAATAAGGGTTGTTGAAGATCGTCAATTTATTTAGGGAAGTTCCATTTTTTTTAGCTTCACTATTTCATACATACAGAGTGTGTAACAGTAATCTGCAATAATATGGTTGGTTCATCTTTCAATTTTAAGACGAAAAGTTCATATAAACATGTGGAATCACCCTATATATCATATAAATATAACCATTTAACAAGAAAATTAAAAGGAATGTATGTATGTATGCATTTTTGGGGTGACTTTCACTGAGGCTTAAAAGATCTAAACCCAAAAGACCTAAAAGATACTGACGGACTGCAAACAATTTTCTGCTATATATAAACAACTTGATCCACTGCCCTACCGAAATCAAGAAAGTCTTACAGTTCCTGAAAGCTACTAACTGATTACACAAGAGCTCAGTGCTTTAATGGCTGCTTGACTATCCGACATTATTATAATCCTTTGTCTTCTGTATCCTTTATCAATATTGAACTGGGCGCACTTTCTTATGGCGTGGATTTCCGCTTGAAAGATACTTGGGGTTTTTCCCAAGCTTTCAGAGTGTTTGGTTCCTGGCTCGAACACATCCCAGCTCCTTCTATTGCTTTTGAGCCGTCTGTGTACCATTGAATGGGATTCCTTTTCAAGTCTAGTAATGGTATTTGGATCCCATTCCTTCTTGCTGCTTAATTCCGTAATGAATTTCTTTGAAAAGTTATGTGGCATGTCCCAGGTTGTCTGATTTCTAAGAAGTGAGGAGCTTCTTTCTGCAACACTTTCCTCCACCATATGTAAAGGGGTGAGGTTGAGAATCACTTCCATGGCTGTCGTAAGGCTAGTTCTACTACTCCACGCAATGCCTGCATAAGTAATGATTGGTTTCACTATGGCAGTGTACATCCAGCTTAGGATTTTTGGGTTACAACCCCAGTTCCTTCCTGTCAGATTCAGGGGAGTTACCATGGAAAAAAAAAGACCCATCATAATTTCATACGAGTAATCACACCTCTAAACAACATCCTGCAATAACTCTACCGAAACACAAACACTCTCTCCACAAATCTAATAATTCAAAATGCATTTTTAACGAAGCTCAGCTCTTAGAACCGTTTCCAGATTTTATTAAAGAATGCTCATAGCGTGACTTAGAAATAAATTCTCCCTATGCAACGATATATCTAGTTAATATAGTGCTGTCTGTACATTATTTAGCTATACTATTCTCTCTGGGCGGGGAATCGTCTTTTTAAAAAAAAAAACAGAGCTGGAAAATGAGTAACAGGCATTTGTATTTGAATAAATTATTGGATCTACGTTTGTAACGTTGGGCGCTAATTTGAACCTTTCAAAATAGGATCTGTCACTTCAGATCTTTAGAAAATCATGCCTGGCATGAAAGTTTATAGGATAAGATGCTTGAGAGCCACTGCCTTTTAGACAACGTACTGAAAATAGGCTCTTTTTATTATTATTCAAAAAAATTATCAAAACCTCATTAACTAATCGCGTTATTTGGACACAAGACACAAATAACTCGACCCCAATTTTTTCTGCAGATATCGTTTATCTAAGAGGACAGTAAATAATTAAGTCTCTATCAGAATTTTGCTAAGCATTACAAGGTTGTTCTCTTGCACCCTAAAGAGCCCCTTTAAAAAAAATACCGTATTCATTGCCATTATATAAAGAATAAAGACTGCAAGAAAAATATTGTTATAAGAAAGTCCATAAAAAAACAGAAGTTCCTAACTGAAATACAGAATGCTTTTAATTTAATTTCAGCTTTTGATGTTTGCATTCTACCGCTCCGTATCTCCTAAACTTTTCTTGGAAAATTCTCGGGAGAGGAAAATTTCACGATGCGTCTTGAATTTGAGAGAGTGTTCGAAGTAAAAGAAAACTTTTTTAAAGGAAAGGTTAACTAAAGAGCCCGAACTGTGATTCGGCCTCATTGATTAACTAATTTCAAGTAATTTAACTTTTTAACAGGGAAAGTGTTCTCATTACTTGGGATTTTATTGAGGTGAGAGGTTTCCTTTTAATTCGATATTGATAAAGGATACAGAAGACAAAGGATTATCAGTCAAGCAGCCATTAAAGCACTGAACTCTTGTGTAATCAGTTCCAAAAAATGGTGTGGGAATGCCTAGACAAACTCACTGAACTAGGCGAGAACAATATAGTCACCTTACTATCGATACCAGGACATACTGAAATAGAAGGAATGAAATAGCAAAGTGGGGGGATTAAATACCTTTCTGGGGGTCTGAAACCTTTTGCGAAATCAGTAATATTAGAAGAAA
The DNA here is from genome assembly GCA_910591685.1 of Galerucella tenella. Lineage (NCBI taxonomy): Eukaryota > Metazoa > Arthropoda > Insecta > Coleoptera > Chrysomelidae > Galerucella > Galerucella tenella. The sequence continues at coordinate 5,182 of CAJUYH010005985.1, forward strand.
TAGGTAAAGTAGAGAAAAAGTGAAGATCTGACCATTGGAAAGATCTAGTAGAGCTTATACAATCAAAGACTCTTCTGGGTGACTACAACCTGTTGAGATTAAAAACTGCGCTAAGAGTTTTAACAGGGATCTTAACGGGACATTATCGCCTGAATGGGCACCTGAAAAAGCTCAAAATAGTGGAGGAAGAAGAATGCAGATTTTGTAGCATGGAAGAAGAAACCTCAACAGCACAGCACTTCAGAATCCTAGAGCACAGCACCTGGGAGGTTACTGGATAGAAGAGGAACATTTACCTAAGTTGAAGCCTGCATTCATCCTAAGATTCCTCCGGGAAATAGGATTAAATGAGCTACAAGTTTCTGAGACTCCTCAGAAACTAAGTAAAGGGGCACAATAGATCTTTTAGGTCTCAGTGATTGTCACCCCGAAATATACATACATATAACACCCCTTAAAAGTACTGAGTAAAAGTATTTTTTTTTCCAAATTGAAGATGGAAATTTTGTTATTCGAGTAATGTATTTAGAAAAAACACTGTGTATATGTTACGTACCAAGCCCGAAAGCATCCTTTCTTACCCCTATCTCATTTTCTTTTCCAGTGAATATTATTTAGAGTCTCTGTTCATGACCCCCCTTATAAAACCCTCGCGCCCCACTTCCACGCCTTTGCCACTCCATTCTGTAACGCTATTCCGCGTCATTGTCGATCCTCGGTTTTGTCTACGTCGGACTCGGTTCATTCATTTAGAAAATTGATTAAATTTTTTTTCGCTTACTTAGTCTGTTTGTGTAAACAACAATTTTCTTAGTGACGCAAGCACGTGGATTTTGTTATTTGGATTTCAAACGGTTGAAGATTGTTATCAACTACAAAAATGCTTCTTTTAGGCAAGGATTACAGAATAAAAATATAAGATGTTTCACTCCATGGCGGTTTGATTCAAGTTGCTGTCCCAAACGGACGCCGCTCTCATAAATTATGTTTACGACTCACTTTTGTTGTCAATAACGAGACCGGTAGATACCAGATAAGTTCGAAAAGCTTATTTTATTTTAAGCTATACAGGGGTAATTAGAGAAATATATATTTAAATTAATAGGATTCTTTATCACAAGTATGGACGTAGCGACGTCCTGTACCATGTGAAATTTACAAGAAATAAAATTCTTTTATTCGTGTATATTCTCAAAATTAAGTGATTATTGTAAAGTTAGAGAAAGTTTTCATACCCACGTAATATTAATATATAGATCGACAACATAATTTTCAAGTAATAAAATTTTCACGACTCCGATATTTCTTTTTTGGCGAATAGTCTTTTAAAAAAAAAACTAATATACCAACTTCTTCAAATTTTACGAGTTTATCTCGAAAAGTTAGCAGTTATTACGGAATTTTATGTGTTTATCTTCTTTTTCTCCTTCTTTCCAGTAAAAGTGATCGTTTATTTTTACATTCATGTTTGTTAATAAATAATTAATAGTATGGTAATATTATGGGATCGCTATATGACGATCTTTATCTACTATTACAGTCCTTCGTCCTTGTGAAGTAATTTATACACAATAATATGAAACACTTTCATACCAGGGGTATCAAAAGTGAGCTATAGCTAAAAATATAACCAAAAATTCGTTTATTTCAATAAAACATCGATTTTTTCGTAAAGAGACTCAATTTTCAAAGTAAAAAACTCAATTAAAGATGTAGGTGGTTACGGAAGTTTCATCCCGTTACATTTTTTCAAACAACTTATAACTTTTTTTTATTTTTCCCAGCTTCCGAAACTTTTTTATGTTCCTGTTTTCTGTCAAGCCCTTTCACCAATATCTTGAACGTCACTAGACATACCTATGCATGGAACTTTTCCAATTTTATCTACAAAAAGATGAGAAATGGTTTTTCTCTTAACCCATTTAGCGATTCTATCTATAAAACACTTTTTTTTCGCGTTTAGTATACAGGGATGTTTGTCACTTTAGTAGTTTGTATATTCATATAGGCTACATTTTAAAAATATTTTGAAATATACAGGATGTTCCAACAAAGTGTGGCGTATCAAAGTTATATTTTTTCTTATAGAACACCCTATATTTTATTGCATTTAGGTATAGGAAACCATTATGAAGGAGTATTTTATTTTTTAGGGGCAATCAGAAAATGCAATAAAATATAGGGTGTTCCATAAGAAAAAATATAACTTTGATACGCCACACTTTATTGGAACAACCTGTATATTTCAAAATAATTTTAAACTGTAGCCTATACGAATGTACAAACTACTAAAGTGACAAACATTAAAAAACTTCTTCCGTTTCGCTATAAACCTTCGTCCCGTTGGTCGTGATTCACCTTGTATAAAGAGGTTGAAAATTTTAAGGTCCCATCCTGTTTTAACGTTAACTTTTATAATCAAAACAAGAAATATACCAGACATAAGATTTTACGCTCGAAAATTCACAATTAACACGTTTGTACAACCGTTTGTTCCTTTATTTACTTCTAAATTAACGTCTGGTAAACTTACAAAAACAAATATCTTTCCACCTTAAATACCAGATGTTTCTTATTCTGAACATCGTTAGCTCAATTTATTTTTATTAAAAAAAATACAATTATAGTCAAAAGCACTCTTATCGTACGGGTTCAAAGGTCACTTCAGAAGACACAGAGGTTACCAAAATGTGAGATTACAAAAAATATACCCGGAGAAAATAATGATGGTTGATGTTTCCTGCAGACTGGTTGACGAATTTGCACTTTTTTATTCATTCTCGAAATAATATATCAGATTAAGTACCATTTTTTTTTGCTTGAGGATACAAAGCACCGGAAAATTCTTTTTATTAGAGGAAATTCACTAAATATGGAATAGTATCCAAATATGGAATGCCTTCATTTCTCTAAGACTATAAGTATGAAACGCAACACTCGACCATCTTCTGTTTCATTCGGTCTACTAACTATCGCACCCACACCATCGAGCTGCGCGAATGCTTCACGTGTGGCAGGCGTGTTTTGTTTTGTTGTCGTGCAGAAAATTTTAAAGGTAAGTAATAAACGAGTATTACCAGCTGTTATCTTTGTTTACGTAAGTGTTGTACTATTTAGTATATCGGTATTAAGTTTATTTCACCATTTTGTGATCTTTTGTCATTAAAATAATATAATAATTGATATAAGAATTTATTTGACTCTGGATGAAACTTCATGTATGTGCCAAGAGACTAGCTCTGAGACCGAGGAGAGAGCACGAGAGCCCAAGCGCTCAAGGCACATAACGTAACAACGTAACGTAACGGTCAGATTTTCCCCTCGCTCCAACCTAACATAAGGAACTAAAGTTCCAATAAAATAAAAAGTTACAAACAACGAGGTAAAGACTATTTTCAAGTAAAATTTAAAACCCTCTTTCTTAAAATAATTCTAACTACGATACTTGTTTTATCGTTTCATGTTTTTTTTCTACTCTCCTAAATATGATATTCAATCATTTATGGATTTGGTAGCGTTATGAATGATCTCGAATGGGAATAAATCACTTGGAAAAGCTGTCATTGCACTTTATTGGACGATTTTATTTCATATTTTGTTATAATAGTGATTTGTTTCCGTGTCGATACGGATACTACATAAATATATTATTTTGTAGTTTACGATTTCCATTCTGTTTCCCTTATTATCGGTAAATACATTTACACATACAAATTTCCATCCATATCTAGTGGACAACACACTATATTATTAGATTTTATTCAATTTTCATACAGTATATAGTTGATCACATCCCCAAAAAGAATTTTTCTCAAAACGCGCCCAACGTGGGCTCACGAAAGGATCATACAGTCGAGAGCAGTAAAAGAGGTTAAGCTCTATAATACTGCTTTTGAAGATGCAAGCAAGCAAGCAAGTAGGAATGAGATTCAAAACCATTACCAGACATGGAAAGAATGCCATTCAATGGTATACAGACGGCTCAAAAACAATAGAAGAAACTGGGATATGAGTGTTCGGGACAGGAACCAAACACTCAGAAATCTTGGGAAAAACCCTAAGTATCTTTCAAGCGTAAATCCACGCCTTAAGAAAGTGTGCCCAGTTCAATATTGATAACGGATACAGAAGACAAATGATTATCATAATGTCGGATAGTCAAGCAGCCATTAGGGCAATCAGTTCCAAAATGGTGTGGCAATGCCTAGACAAACACAATGAACTACAACCTTTGTGTCTTATGATTTAATACAAATGGTTAGTGACCTTTTAACCCGCAAGAGCGCTTTTGCCTATATCTACTTCCATTCCATATGTTTCGTGTCTTTTATATAAGCAACAAGCTTAACTGGTGAGATTTTCAAGTCTGTGACCCTCTCCAAATGTTTCTTTCCCAGTTTCAACAGCCTGGTTGAAATCTCCTTCTCTATCTTGTTCAGTAAACTCTTTGAAGGTGTCCTTGTGTCAGCCTCCATTTAAGTTGGTGTTCCTTATCTAGGCATTTCCCGATTTTCCCTCTTATGTGATTCCTCAACACAGTTTCGGACCTATAAAGCCTCCTTTAAAACCTTCTTTGGGATTACGGAAACTAATTAACATCTCTATTATCTTCCTATTTCTATAATAGGGTACTAGCATAAATTTTGCTATTGGTGGGAATTGACGGTTTATCAGGTCTCCTAACACCTTGCATGCCTATTTTTTCCAAAAAATATAAACTTTACTTTTAAAACGACTTTAAAAATCATAAAATTTGAAAGTCCGCCAAAACGCGCTTTACGTCATAAAGATGGATGCCCCATGGTGTGATGTCATTTGTTTATGTACTTATTCGTGTATCACGCTCTGAGTTCTTGTGACCTAATTTGTTTCTGAAAGCTTTAAAAATGAATAAAGCCGAAATAAAACTTTGTATTCCAAGTATTGCATTGTTCCAGTGTGTAAATCAACGTCTATTAAAACTCCAGACAAATTATTTGTTACTTTACCTGGTGGCGCAAGCAAAAATACACTTAAGAGAAGGGCATTACTTTTGTTTGTGAAGACCATTTTAATATAAGTACCTACTTCTAGGCTGGTAATTTTTATTCTTAAATAGGTTGAGGTTATGTACCTATATGTCTAGGAATCAACCATAAAAACATCATTTTCTTACGACCACACATCGAAATATGGTTGGTATATATTATATAAATAAAACATAGTTTAAATCGTACTTACGATAATGCTTTAACTCCTCTTATTTCCTCTGCATTAAAGCAGCTGTTTGACTTCATAAATTCAAGCAGCATAAATGAGTCTTCTTTGGACAAGTTATCAGTTTGTGCTTTTACAAAACCTTCGCTAGCCATATCTTTACTCACAAAATATGAAAGAATCGTCACTGAACACTGAGCTAGTAAATAAAATATATTCTTCCAAAAGTTTTAAAATATCCTGGGAAATATCGAATATTTATGTCCACTTTCCACTTTACGTTGACTTTTAGAAATAAAAAAAGCACACACAAACACGGAATGGTCTCAAACAAACATATAAATGATATTTTTACGTCGATGAAGCAATTAATAGTTGATTAAAATACAATATAAACACACAACTACACATAACCTAATGCAATACCGGCCATATTGACATAAGTGAACACAAGAGATATGACATCACACGTATCATCGGTAGCGTTCGGAAATCCTCGGGTTGTGGTCGGAAAGTGCATTGAAATTTCAATTTTATTTTAAAATTTGGGAGTAATTTCCAATGGAAACTGGTTTATTTCCTATTATTAGTAATTTTTGATATCATATTTACTATTATAAATTAATATCCAAGCAAAATATGGAATATGCCTGTACTCTATTACAATTATGATAAATACTACTATAAATAATACGTATAGCAACGTCTCTGCCATGTTACAGGCTATTTTTTTACTAGTCAGTTTTCTAGAAAGGAAAATATAAAAACCATTTTTCTCCGAATCGTTTTCTATGCATGGAAACACCAGATTATATGTTCGATATACAGCAATTTATATATCTAATAACAATATAGATCCGAAGTTGTTTTTTTTATACTTTTCATGAAAAAACTTTATAAAAAAATTCCGCCCGGACGGTAAGTTTTTGCCTATGCGTCCTCGACCGTATGTTATTGCCCTAAATTCGGCCATTTTTATGTAAAAACAGGCAGTCACTTTCTTTCGTGATATCGTTTTAAGGTCGGCATATGCATATAAAATTAAAAATTATGTCCGTACAAGAATTTCAATATTACATTTGCCTATAAAAGGGTTTTCTAAAAGATACAGAAGATATTTTATAGTTTGTATACCTAATCTCAGTTGGAAAACAAAACCAATATTTCAATGGATAAATATTCAACTTTACGATCATTATGTACAAGAATGCTTTTAAGGCTACTACATTGTAAATGCATAGGAAATCATGCAAAACAGCAATTTGTTTCAATATATAATGAACAAAAACACAATTTTTAGTACTTAACTTTTTTTTCCAACCATTAAAAGTAACATCGATCATTTATAAGAAAAATATGTACGATAAAGTGCTACCAACTGAAATAAAACTTTTACTTACGTTTGCGTGTGTTAAAATGACATTTAAATACTTTTAACGTCATTCAATAAACGAGTTGAAAGACCGCGCTTTGGTTATCTTAAATCTCATTTCAAACGTTGATAAAATTCTTACTTTGGCTGTGAATTTTGGTACAATTCCTATATTTAACCATGAAAATTTGTTTATTCCTATTTTTAACTGTAAATTTTGGAGAAATTTCCATCCTTTTGGTTTAAAATTTTGTTAAAGTTAAATGCAGTCTTATCATGCGGGTCATACGATTCAACAAAGACATACTCACCGTTTTTCTTTTCTTTTATTGCGTTTAATCATAACCTCCAAATAAAATACGTAAAATGAATAAGACAGACTTATGCAATTTCGACGGGAGAAAAAAGGATATCTATTTAGTTTTCGGCGATTCTAAAAAGTCCTTCACCCGCGAAATTTTATTTAAATGTCAGTTATGTCACTTTGACAATTCAAAGTGGCAATATGAATAGAGGAAAGTCACCAAATATGGAATACCATTTTGTTTTTGGGATATAAAAATAAACTTCATATAAGTTAAATCAGTTTTATGTTTTTACTAATCAGTCATACATTTATATGTAATAATTAACAGCCTTTAATCAAATATATTAGTTATCAAATTAAAATCTAACACAAAAATCAAAATCACAAATTAGCAACCAAATATGGAATAGGTATCCATATATGGAATATAAGCATAAATCAACATAACAATAACAAAAATGGACATTAATATCTTTAAGATCAATTAAATAAATATAATATATTGTGATGAATGAAAGAAGTTACATAATTACTTGCAAAACTCACAGATCCAAATATCAAACTCTGGACCAGCACAATCATAATGTGCCCAGAGCCCACACATCAAGCATTTAATTTAATATTCCATAATTAGACACCGACGACTGTCCATATTTGGATTTTTCTACTAGTTCAAACTCTTCTAAATATTTTTTAAAGTCACAATATTTTAATGACAAAAGATCACAAAATGGTGAAATAAACATAATACCGATATACTAAATAGTATAACACTTACGTAAACAAACACTTACGTAAACAACAGCTGGTAATACTCGTTTCTTACTTACCTTTAAAATTTTCTGCACGACAACAAAACAAAACACGCCTGCCACACGTGAAGCATTCGCGCAACTGACTCGATGGTATGGGTGCGATAGTTAGTAGACCGAATGAAACAGAAGATGGTCGAGTGTTGCGTTTCATACTTATAGACTTAGAGAAATGAAGGCATTCCATATTAGGATACTATTCCATATTTGGTGACTTTCCTCTAATAAATAGATATTTACGTAATTAGTAAAAGAGCGATTTGCAGAACTCGCTAGAGCTCGTTTTGGCAAATATTACGCTTGTTGAACAATGTCGCTCTCTTCATAACGTGTTTACGTACAACGTTTTATCTAATTCCGCGCTTTCATGATATTCAATAAAATCTTCAATTACAATGATAATATTGAAGTGGAATCAAATGGTGTTAGAAGTATTGTTACTATGATATATTCACCCAGAAAATTGACTTACTTTAAATAACTGTGTCCTGAATAATGTTTTCAATGTTTATAAATTAAAATAATGGGTTAATAGTACAGTTTAAATATTGAAATAATTGTCAGTTTTGACAGTACCTACCTAAGTAATAAATTATTCTTTGAAACTCATTTGGTATCTCTATGTTGAAACATAAACAGTTACGTAAAGTTTTTACATAACTACTTTTCATAACTGATATATGAAGGTTATGAAAAATGTGACGTTACCTAACGTCAAGGAGTGACGTAAAGTGTCACATTTGATAGCGGAATTAGATAAAAGCAATTTTCTGGTTCTTGGTTAAAATAAACTTATCAATCTGGGGAAGTTTTGCTGAATTACAATCTGTTGGTATCTACTAATACCCAACTTCAATCTCGTCAGACAATGATATTCTGAGGTTAGAGTTCGGATATAAAAAAAAATAGATAACTGGTGGTTGTGTTTGTGGCGTATAAGTAGATAAAAATCTTCACCAATACTTTAAATTATTAGAAATGTATTCTCTCAATGCTCAAAAAGAATTTTAACTAAATAATAACCGTGCCAGTCGATTTCTTGTCCAAATATACCCCCATTTGGCCATTTAAACTCCTCTATTTAAAATTTGCCCCTGAAACGATTGATAGTAATTGTAAAGCTCTTGCTCTTGAATTGTTTTCAATAATTTTACAGTAAAAGAGTCTTTTGAGGGTGCTACCTTAAAATTTCAGTTGAATATTCATAGATTTCTGGTATTTTTAATATATCCCTATCATCCTCAAGGAAAATGTCTTCTTCCAAAAAATCCACTTTTTAGACGCACCGAATTATTTTTTGACGTTAGTCACATCAGTTTTGTGTGTTTTTCAGGTTAGAAATCATACTACTGTGGTTTATATACGATTTAAGCCTCCAAAATCGGTGGCTTAGTTTAACTGTGGCTTAAATTGTGATGCAAGCAAAAATTCAAAATTAACTAATAGTTAAATTTTAAAATACTGTTATAATGACGGTGCAAGTGGCCATGACATATACATCTGGAATCATCTAGATCTGTCACCGTAAAGTCTAGAACTGTCCCGAAAAGTATTAAAAGTGACATTAGAGTTTTAGTTTTCAATAATATCTCACTGTCACAACACAGAACTCAACCAAAACTCTGTCAATTGTCCCACTTTTTATACTTTCCACCTGTTCCAGACATTTCTCGACATTTCTTCACTTATGACATTTCTAGATTCCAGATGTATGCCTTCTTCTTTTTCTTTATATACCTCTACACACCCCCAGTGTTGTTCAAATTCCTTCCTTCCTTGTCAACTTAAATTCCTATTCAACTATTAATTTTAGATCCATTTTATTTTTTATACCTATTACCATTAAAATTAGACAAGTGCTATCAACTAAAACTTCAAATATTTCCCATTTTTTGTAAATTGTAAATGTTAAAATACAAATTTACTCGCCCAGTAGGTACATTAAGCGCCTCCGAATACGGCAAGAAACCATAATTAGTTTAAAAACAGTGAATTCAAAACCACCATCTTACCCTTTTTAGGTGTTTTTTAATGGAAATAACATCAACTTAATTTAATTAAGTTTGCCGGTGGTGGTGGAAACGTGCTTGTATTCATTCCAATGCATTTACTAATCGGATGTAGGGAATTAAAAATGGCGGTGAGCCATTTTCAACACTTCCCACTCGAATTGAATTGAAAACTGCACACAGGGATGGACCGAAACTTATTTTCAGTGCACACCTCGTATATAATTAATTCTTAAACTGCTTTTTTGTTAATTCTTAAATAAATTTTATTTACCCAAATACGTGTAAGATTTATATTTTTCAAAAATAGAACGTAAATAGCTTTATTAATATGTGAATCCGGAATCAGAATGGTATTGTGGATACTCCAACTAATGTAAGGTTGGTTTTGGGCGGTCAAATACTTCAGAGAAGCGTGGAAAATAATTTTAAAATTTATCGTTAAAAATCACGAGTCCGTCTCTGTTTCTTCAATTAAAAGAATTGCTGTTTCTCTTCACTTTTGTTAGCATTGTATTTATTTGCCAAAGTCTGGAGCTACTGTTTGTTAAAACACCAATAAAACCATATATTGAGTTTAGAGATTCCAATTTTTTCCTGGTCATCGTCAATTATTTCTTCGGCGCCAGCTTCCCAGGGTCGTCCAGGGTGACCCTAGCAAGACTGTATCCTTTGATTCTATCCCATCTCTTAAGGGATTGAGCATGGGTTTGGCTAGTTCCGCAATGGGCCCATTTTCGATAATTTTTTTATTTTAGTTTTAAAAGTTCCCTACTCGAATTGCCAAAAAATCACAATTTTATCCAACCGATTTCACCCTCAAATTCAGTGTTAAATATGGCCAGATTTGAAACGGGGCGTGTCAAAGCTGTGACGTCAAATCAGCCTTGCGCAGGCTTGAGGCTTCATATAGCCGAGTACACTTGAGGTAGTCGTTCGATAGTCGCTGCAGAGACATGCTGCAGCTGCAGGCGGCCGAGGCAAGAGGCAGAGACACTACTGTTCTAATGAATTCTAATGATACACTGTTCGATGCACGCTGCATGGCTGCAGCAACCACTAGCTTACTAGGTGTCTCGCCCTGTCTCTGCTGCTAGGGCGCGCATCTGCGTCCTGACCAGTGTGGAGGCACGAGGCAGTCGTTCTGCAGCAATCGTTGTGTATTGTTGTGTTATTATCAAACAATAAATAAAATAGTGAACAATGGATAAAATAGTGAAAAATACGCTATCGCAATCAAAGTCGTCACTATTTTCAGGGGAAGAAGATGATCTAGTTGAGCAAAACCCAATTATAAACGATCTTAAAGTAATAAAGAGTTTCTCTTCAGTTGTGATTTTCGTTCTCAATTTTTTTGGCTGCATGTCTTTTTCAATTAAACTTAAAACAAAATAAAATTGTGTTTTACTCAGTCTGCAATATTTTCTGAATAAAACTTCATCGCCGTATAGGTGCTGTAAAATTAACAGTTTAAAATAACCTTTTCTATATAAATAGTATAATATTAAATGCTGATCTTCCTCTAATAAAATTCGTTTGATAATTCTATTCTTATTGGCAGACATTCTACATCCTTCTTTCTTAACAGCAAAAGAAGTACTGATCTGTTATTCTGTCGTATCGTATGCTACGAACGAGCCCTCTAGGTTTCTCCTGTCCTATCTCGGTCGCTTGCCTCTTGCCTCGGCCGCCTGCAGCTGCAGCGTGTCTCTGCAGCAACTATCGAACGACTACCTTAAGGGGCATCTACCAAATTCGACCTTGCACAATTATGCTTTGTATATTTTTTTGTTTCCCTACGTCCTCACGTTTAAGTTCACATAACGAAAATTTTATTAGAAATATGAAAGCTCCGCAACATGTAGGTAGCCAAGCGGTCCAAGCGGATTTTGGTTCACGTACTACTCTACTTCGTCAGTACTGAACTGGGAGACCGGCGAGCGTTGTATCAACAATGGAACGGCACGCGACTACCGAAGCAGAGAGACAATGTCAGTCATAGAAGGATAGAAAAACGAGAGATGGATTTTTATCCGATATTTTAGTGGTAGCAACCGAATTTCAATAAGAAATTGTACGGTCATAAGTAATTTGAAGATTCTGAGATTTTTATATAGTATTCATAAAGCTTCAAATTAGACCCCTTATAAATTAGTTTTTCCATTCAATCCATATTTAATTCTTTACAAGGGCTTAAACTTTGCTTAATATGTGTATTTTTCATATTTTTTCAACAAAATTTGGTTAGCATTTCAATGTTTTTATTCAATGAGAACTCTAAGTTCAACATTAATCTACATGATATATTTTTTTCTTAATTTTCAATACATCCATTACTTCAAAATTCCTTGCCAAAAATACTTCGATATTTCGTCAAATCGCTGCCGATAGATTCCCCTTAAAACGTGTGAATGTGGGTTTAATTCGTCATTTTCGGCGAATTTTGCATGTTAGTTGACATTTATGTTTGTTTTTTATCAATAATAATTATAAAATGAGTGACAAAAAGAGCAAATACAAGAATTGCATAGTAGCGGATTGTCAAAGTACAACCGTAAAAACTCCTGAAACCTTTTTATTTCGTTACCTAACGATTTGAAGGTTGGAAAACTTTGGCAGAAAGCTATGCGACGTACTACTTTTGATTCTAATAAGGGGTCAAACTCACAATATTTTATAGTTAAAAAAAATGTGTCTTCATTCATTGGGCTTTTAATTTCCACAACAAATTCCTTACTTATGGCATCAGGTGATGCACCGATAAAAGGAAATTTACTTGATAGAAAAATTTCAGCTTTTTGGAACTTTATGGACGTTTTTTTTGATAGTAGGTACCGCTAATATCTCGCTGGTATTGTTTCCCATTCCCCACTTAAGTACTTTGGAGTAAACTCCACACATCCTGAGTCTTCTTTCATTTTTGAGCCATCTGTATATACCTATGCGTATCACATTTGCAGCATCTTACTCTGTATTCTGTTTTATTTGTTTTTCTAACCGATTCATTAAAACTCTATTTTTATTATTTCAGATTTGTTGAAAGATGCGTCTGAAGACCATCGAAGGTCCTTTGGCCGTTCATAATGGTAACAACGACATCCTAAATTCGCCGAAAAGGATAAACACCTTGCAAAACAGCAACGTCCCTTCTACAGGTTACCACAACATAACCACAGATTATATAACCACCACCACCAATTTGAACTACAACACTAACAACAGTAATAATACTATAGATAATGTTATTACGGACCTACAGACTACCGCCGACTTGAACACACTCAACAACGGCGTTAAAGATAAGGTATTTCCCCAGAAACATTTTTTTTGTAAAATTGGCAACTATGTTTTTATTATTAGGTGCAATGGTGCCAGGCCTCATTACAAGAAGCGCAAAACAACGCGAAGAACAACACTCATCGGAGGCTGCATTTAGTAAACGTCAATATCAACAATACCAACACGCTGGCTGCCACCCTGAGACAACGGCAGGGGGTGTCCGATACACCTACCCTCCTCAAAAACATTGCTACCAAGTCTGTTTCCAGCAATTCCATTTGCTCACAGCAATCATCACCAGATGATACTTCGTTTATAGATTACGAAGGTAATGATATCTTTATATTTTTAGGTTAACTAATCTTCTAATTTCAGCCAGGATAATCAAAGATACCTTTCAAAAAATAATAAATTATTTATGTAAGATATTATGTGTGCTAATACCGTCTTGATATACAACATCCGATATGGTCTAGTGGCTAGGATACCTGGCTTTCACCCAGGAGGCTCGGGTTCGATTCCCGGTATCGGAATTTTTTTTTTTTAATTTACAGCTTCAACTATAAAACTTTTGCCTAAATTTACTGTTAATATGTCAATTTCACAAAAATTTCGGTGAAATTCCCATTTTTAGCTGAAAATCATAGTGAAATTCTCATTTTTATATCAAACTTTTTATAAAATTCACAATTTAAACTGAAAATTTTGGTAAATTGTAGTTTTTAACTGAAAATTTTCATTAAATTCCCAATTTCAACTTGTAATTTTCATTTTTAGCTGAAAATTTTAGTGAAATTCTCATTTTCGGGTTGAACTTTTTGTAAAATTCACAATTTGAACTGGAAATTTTGGTAAAACTCTGGTTTTTAACTAAAAATTTTCATTAAATTACAAATTTCAACTTGAAATTTTCATTTTTAGCTAAAAATGTCAATGAAATTCTAATTTTTGTATTAAACTTTTTCTAAAATTCACAATGTGAACTGGAAATTTTGGTAAAACTCTTGTTTTCAACTGAAAATTTTCATTGAATTACCAATTTTAAGTTGAAATTTTCATTTTTAGCAAAAAATTTTAGTAAAATTCTCATTTTTACGTCAAACTTTTTCTAAAATTCACAATTTGAACTGTAAATTTAGGTGAAACTCTTGTTTTTAATAAAATTTTTTTATTAAATTCCCAATTTTAACTTGAAATTTTCATTTTTAGCTGAAAATTTCAGTGAAATCCTCATTTCTATATTAAACTTTTCATTAAATTCAAATTTGAACGGGAAATTTTGGCAAAACTCTTGTTTTTAACTAAAAATTTTCATTAAATTTCCAATTTTAACTTGAAATTTTCATTTTTAGCTGAAAATTTTGGTGAAATTCTCATTTTTAGGTTAAACTTTTCCAAAATTCACAATTTGAACTGTAAACTTAGGTGAAACTCTTGTTTTTAATTAAAAATTTTCATTAAATTCCCAATTTTAACTTGAAATTTTCATTTTTAGCTGAAAATTTCAGTGAAATCCTCATTTCTAAATTGAACTTTTCATTAAATTCACCATTTGAACGGGAAATTTTGGCAAAACTCTTGTTTTTAACTGAAAATTTTCATTAAATTTCCAATTTAAACTTGAAATTTTCATTTTCAACTGAAAATTTTAGTGATATTCTCATTTTTACGTTAATCTTTTTCTAAAATTCACAATTTGAACTGCAAATTTAGGTAAAACTCTTGTTTTTAACTAAAAGTTTCATTAAATTCCCAATTTTAATCTTAAAATTTTCATTTTGGGCTGAAAATTCCTGTGAAATTCTCATTTTTAGGTTAAATTTTTTATAAAATTCACAATTTGAACTGAAAATTTTGGCAAAACTCTTGTCTTTAACTGAAAATTTTCATTAAATTCCCAATTTCAACTCCAAATTTTCATTTTTTATTGAAAATTCTAAAGAAATTGACATTTATATCACAAATTTCAGCAAAATTATTGAATTTTAATTTGCAAATTTAAATTGAGGATTAAAAAAAAATTTCCGATACCGGGAATCGAACCCGAGCCTCCTGGGTGAAAGCCAGGTATCCTAGCCACTAGACCATATCGGATCTTAGAGAAAATCCTCTTGAAACGCATCACCACCGCTTATACAGTTATTTTGATACACTTTTCTAATTATAAATAAAATTTAAGAAGCACACCAAAGTTGCTCGTCGGCCGACACATCGCCACAAGATGAATATCGTGGTTTCGACATTTCGGACTCTGAATCATCAGAAGACGGCAATTTGAGTAATCGCGGCACCGTCCAAAGAAGAGGCATAGTAAATCCCAACTACCCCGGGTTCCAGCACCTGGCGCACACTCTAGCTTCCGACGCAGAATATACCGATGACGATTTAGAGTGTGAATCTCTAAACGTCCAAACATCAGGGTAAGAAAATTTATATATACAACATGTACGATATTGTTTCAATATTATTTTTTTTTATTTTTTTTAGCGATTCTTTGACGGCCAAACTCGAAGCTGAAGCCAACAATAACAACAACATAGAAGACATCGACGTCGATTATAAAATAGACAGTGTTAACCGTTTGGATAGTGTCGAAAATATTCAAAAAGTGTTTCATGACAAACCGGCCTTTAATATAGAAGAGGACAGTGAATTTAATCAAAATAGTGAATCGAGCAGCGGCAATTCCGTCAACAGTGGCGACGAAGACATCGATATTGTCGTGAATTTGAACATAAGAGTCGAAGATATTGTCGGTAAGAATATTTAACTAAATACGCATTTAAATTTGACAATTTTTACAAATAAATTGATCCCTTTTTAAAAATTTTATTGTACGCCCATGGTGGATGGAAATTTTTTTAAATAAACTGATTCCTTTTGAAAAAATAACAGTACGCACGTGTTGAAGGGGATTAACGTGGAAATTCCCATATTTTACTGTGAATTTTGGTGGAATTTGGATTTTTAACTGTAAATTTTGTTGAAATTTGAGTTTCAACTGTAAATTTTAGTTTAATTCCCATTTTAAAATTTAAATTTCAGTAAAATTCTCGATTTTAACTCTAAATATCAATGAAATTCTCATTTTTAACTGTAAATTTCAGTAAAATTCTCATTTTTAACTCTAAATTTCGGTGAAATTTTGATTTTCCACTGTAAACTTTTAATTCTCATTTTTAACTGTAAATTTCAGTAGAATTCTCAATTTTAACTGTAAATATCAGTGAAATTCTCATTTTGAAATGTAAATTTCAGTAAAATTCTCGTATTTCTACAAGTTTCAGTAAAAT